>JAXCGZ010006090.1:0-69759 GCA_037179515.1 Halocaridina rubra
CTTTTATTTTCACTTGGTCTTTTTAACAGATCTTGAATATATGTCAATAAATAAGAAGATTCAGTGAACAAATAAGAAAATATTTGTTTCATTTTCATTGTAAGAAAATTTGTTTTTAATTTTTTTCTTGTATTGATGTTTTTGTTGTCATTGTTTTTATCTGTTTAACATTGACCTTTGAGTTGCATAGATGCTTTTGTGTGTCTCTCTTTTTGTCTTTTCTCTCTCTCTCTCTCTCTCTCTCTCTCTCTCTCTCTCTCTCTCTCTCTCCTCTCTCTCTCTCTCTCTCTCTCTCTCTCTCTCTCTCTCTCTCTCTTAAATTGGGACCTGAAAAAACGTTGGAGATTTTCTTTAGCTTTGACTTTTTGTATGTCATGTGCGCTCTCTCTCTCTCTCTCTCTCTCTCTCCCCTCTCTCTCTCTCTCTCTCTCTCTCTCTCTCTCCTCTCTCTCTCTCTCTCTCTCTCTCTCTCTCTCTCGTCTGTGTGTGTGTGTTGTTTTCAAGAACATTGAAACAGAAAAAGAAAAAAAAAATGGCCGCAAATACCATGAAAACATAAGATTCAAAAATGAGAAAAAAGAGAGTCTTTGATCTAATTCTCACGGCCAACGAAAGGCCGTGAAAGAAATGGCTAATTTTGTCGTGTTCCTGTGATATGGTTTTATGAATTCACGAAAGTTGAAGTTTTCGGATTTGGGTGAGGAAAAAGAAGCGGCTTTTCACCGAGTTTATCAGTGACTTTTTACTCTATTCACGCCAAGGCAGTGAGACAGAGGCAGGCCCGGCACTCGTGGCCTTGCTGTTTGTCGTTACCTTGCTAGATCTTCTATTCTCTCTCTCTCTCTCTCTCTCTCTCTCTCTCTCCTCTCTCTCTCTCTCTCTCTCTCTCTCTCTCTCTCTCTCTATCTATCTATCTATCTATCTATCTATCTATCTATCTATCTATCTATATATATATATATATATATATATATATATATATATATATATATATATATATAGATAGATAGATAGATAGATAGATAGATAGATAGATAGGTGGTCAGAAGATCCTTGTCCAACTATCCTGTGGGGGACCCAAGTAGGATGATGGAGGGGAGTTGTAGCAGAAACCCTTTATCCCCAAGGAGCTAAGAGAAAAAATTGAGATGTGTCTTGGCCAACCCCCTTGCAAGGGGTAGAAGGACCATTCTTTATTGATATAGTTACCACCTGTACCTAATTGTACTCACGAAAAAGAGTCCAATTTCCATAGTTCTAAGCTTCCTTTTTTTTTTTTTTTTTTTTACTGACACATTTTTCCTGAATACTATAAATGCATTTATATTTGCCTGGCTGTGCTCACGGGAAAGAGGCCTATGTTTGTATATCCCCGTCTCCTTGTCAGTTTATTTTGTCTCTTTCTTGTAACTATGAATATATTTAGCGTTTACAGTTTCTTCTCTTAGCGAATTCTAGTTATAAGTCAGTTTTATTTTACTTGTGGTTATATATTTATATTATGATGAAGACTTTGAACTTAACAAGTATTATTATCATTGTTTACAATTAATATATTTTTATTATATTAATTTATTATTATTATTATTATTATTATTATTATTATTATTATTATTTTTATCATTATTATTATTGTTGTTGTTGTTGTTGTTGTCGTCGTTTCATCTTCTTCTTGCTCTACTTTTCCTCCTCCTCCTCCCTCCTCCTCCTCCCTCCTCCTCCTCCTCCTCCATCTTCCTCCTCTTTCTTCTTCTTCTCCTCCTCATCAATCCGAGAACCATATTAAGATGCCCTCTAGGTAGGCTGGGTATCTACTATTCTTATTTTCATACCCAAATTAAAATAAGTTTACAGATCTTACCCTACTACCCTTACCTTACCTTGAAGGGTGAATAATTACCTTACCCTCCCTTCCCTACACCTGGAAAGTAAGAATACCTCCTCCCTCCCCCCTGCTGAAGGGAGGGAGCTCCAAAAGGGGGAAGAAATGAATGGAAGTTATGTATGGCACTATTTGGCATCCTCGTGTAAGGTCAACCATGGCTCTCTCTCTCTCTCTCTCTCTCTCTCTCTCTCTCTCTCTCTCTCTCTCTCTCTCTTAAATTGGGACCTGAAAAAACGTTGGAGATTTTCTTTTGCTTTGACTTTTTGTATGTCATGTACGCTCTTTGCAGGATGTAAGGAAATACTTTTTCAGTGTAAGAGTAGTTGATAATTGGAATTCGCTAAGCGAGGACGTAGTTAATGCTATCTCAATCCATAGTTTTAAGGACAGGTATGATAAGTATCACTAAGTATAAAATGGAACCGATGAGGAGACGGGAAGATACGAGCTTTGGGCTCTTTCCCGTAAACACAATTAGGTAATCACACACAGTTTACCGACTTCCAAATGACCGTGTTATTATTATTATTATTATTATTATTATTATTATTATTATTATTATTATTATTATTATCATTATTATTATTATTATTATTATTATTATTATTATTATTATTAACCGTTGTTTTCTTACTGGTTCCCATTAAGCTCTGTCTTGTTTCTGATTGTAACCGGACCAAACCTTATCCCTGATTGGTGTTAATTTACTCATATATGTCCCTGATTGGCTGCATTGGACTCAGACAAATTTCTGTTTGCCTGTAATTGAACTGAAGCAAGTCTCTGATTGGCTACCATTGACCTCAAGCAAATCTCTGATTGGCTGCCATCGATTTCATACAAATCTCTGATTGGCAGCCATTAGACTCAAAGCAGGTCCCTGATTGGCTGTCATTAGACTCAATGATGTCCCTAATTGGTTTACATTTAACTTAGTTTGGTCTCAGATTGGCTGCCATCCGCCTTAATGTCATATATGATTGGTATGAATTTTACTAATTTACTCATACCATTTTCTGATTGGATGTCATTGGACCCCATCTAGTTACTAATTGGTCGAAAATTTAGTCATTGTTGTTTTTGATTGGCTGTCATAGGACTCAGCCTTGATTCTGATTGGCTAACAACTTGTTAGAATATTTCCTATGATATAGGTTTTATAAACACTTCCATAAAATATGAAAAAGATACAAAAATCATGCTTAATCAGTCAGTTTATTTATTTATTTATTTATTTATCCATTTATTATTTTTTTCTTATACCTTCTTTTTTTCTTTACAGGCAATATCCGAACCTCTATTCTCCAAGGATCGCGCTTCAACGTGACTTGGCACTTGGCGTACCCTCATCGGGTAAGCCTCTTTCCGTACAATTTGCATATTTATTATTTTCTAATATGTGGCCACTTTGGCCGAGCGGTAACACTCATGACATTGGTTTTTCAGGTCGAGGGTTCTCCACCCGCCACGGTCTGAGGTCAGAATTGACAGTAAGTCAGGGTAGCAGTCACACTTCCCAAAACCAAAGTCCTTCTCAAGAAGGCGCTGTCTTAGTCCTTAGTAGAAAAGAGAGTGCTTGACTTAAAACCTATCACATTATTTTAATAATATTCATTTCCTTTATTTAATTGGAATTACCTTCCAACAGTTTCTGCACCACCCAGGAAGTCCTTTCCCAAGTTCAAGTGATTAGCGATGCATACTTATTTGGCAGGTATCCTATGCCAACTGCTGAGGCTTATTAAATCTGTTCTCTGATTTCCAGTTTTCTTTCTGACCGTTTTATATCTGCGGTTGTTGACGGTGCAACATCTAGTCCAGTCCCTGTTACCAGTGGTGTTCTACAGGGCTCTGTTCTTTCGCCTACTCTGTTATTTCTCTTCATCGACGATCTGCTTTCGTCCCCATCCTCCTCTCTTCTTTACACCTTTGCTGATGATTTAACCCTGCATTTTTTCACTGCCTTTTCATCACAACCTTCATCTGCTACTCGTAATCAGTCTCACATCACTCTTTATTCTACTGTCAACTCCGATTTGCAGAGGGTACCTGAGTGGGGCACCCAAAATTTTGTTAAATTTAATGCCTCCAAGACAGTTTCTGGCTATCTCTTTATCTTCTCCTTCTGATACCCCTATTGTCTTGAAACTAACGAAACTTATCCTCTATATATATATATATATATATATATATATATATATATATATATATATATATATATATATATATATATATATATATATATATATATATATATATATATATATATATATATATATATATATATATATATATATATATATATATATATATTAGGTATCCAGATAGTTTCTAATTTGTCTTGGAGGAATCACATAATCCAAATTTCTAAATCTGCATCCAAAAAATTGGGGGTTCTATTTTGTGTTCATCATTACTTTTCCTCTTTACAGTTACTTAAAAAAATCTATAAAGGTTTTATCCATCACTGCTTAGAATACTACTCACACATCTGGGGTGGTTCTTCATATACTTATATCCTTGATAAGGTTGAATCTGAGACAGTCAGACTCATTAATGACCCTTCTCTTACTTCTAATCTGGATTCTCATTCTCTTCGTCGTAAGATATCATCCCTATCTCTTTTCTATCACTACTACTTCCATGCCTGATCTGATGAGTTGGTGAGTTTCATCCTTCTCTGACTGCCAAGGCCACGTAACACTCGCAAGCGACCTCGTCTCACAGTTACTGTGTGGAGATTTGTAGCTCACGGATTGGTCGGTACAGTGACTGTTTCTTCCCATCCACCTCCAGACTCGATCTCTCTTCCCTCTTCTGTCTTTGCTAATTCTTTTAACCTAGCTTCCTTCAAAAAACAGATCTATCGTCATCTGAGGGCCTAATCCTGCCATATCTCTAGCTCCTCAGTATTTTGACTATTCTTTCAGCCTATCCTCTGCCTATTGTGTATCATTACCTCATCTTTGCTTTGTCCTTAACCTTTTACTTTTTCTTTGTCCTAATGTTTTCTTCGTTCCCCGGGCCTTTATTGATGAGGGCAATATTCTTACCTGTCCCGGTGTCACACTCATAAAAATAAGTCACCAGTGGATGTAAGGGTTCAGTGGTAGACCGGTATCCACTAGCTCTCAGTCTTTGATTAGGGTAAAAATGTCAGTGTTGTAGATCTCAAGGTTAAGAAAAATACAGACAAATATATCAGAAGTTTTTTGTATTTGCATAAAGTAGTTGATCAATGAAATTTACTAGAACTGAATATGTTTATCTGTCTATATACAAGGGTTATATTCCCTCTTATAAGGAGGTGGCTGCGTCAAAGCAGAATACCTTGACTGTTTACGAGAAGAAAATACCAAGGAGGGGATTCCCAGTCTCTTCATTCCGCCTCATTTAATCAAGCTTTATGACACACAGGTAAACACAGAGGAAGTATTCTTGTCCACTCCTCTAGGAGATGATGGTTAATGCTTGACCAGATCAGGAGACTGAAAGTTACAAGCATGAGAACCTCTCCTATAGACACATAAGGGTACCTAATAAGACAAAGTAAATCCACAATCATTTATGTAAATGTCTTGAATGTTAGGATACTGACGTATTGCTGCCTTCAGAATGTCTAATCCTTTGACCACCTTGCCAAAGGCAGATTCTAATTGCTTGTTGGGGTTGTCTCTCATTAGAATGTCAAAGATTGTTGAGTGAGAATTATCAGTGTCCAACATGCCATCCACTGTGCCTTCGAGCCATGGATCGTATTTCTCTACGTCTTGTTTTACTTCTTCAGGAAATAGGGAAATTCCTCCTGACTTATCATTGTATGTGTAGTCACCAAAAGTAATATACTCTTCCTCTGAATCCTTGTGCCTGACTGACAGAATGTTGGTGTTGAGAAAGGCGTGTCCAATTTGTCCAGAACAGAGAATGAAAAACTGATCTGCTAACTTTGTTTTGGGTGTAAGTCTGATGTAAATTCTTCCTATTTTGTTGTTCTTAGTTGAGAGTTCCAGGAATGTTATTCTTTCATTGGGATTTTCCAGTTTTAGTAAGTCGTCATACTGCAGGAAGAAGGAAAATAATGTTGAGTTAGTTATAGATGTTAGATAAATATAGCTTTGTATAATGTACACCGGTTTTGGCTTAGAATTTATAGGCATCAAATACAATATAAAGAGAGTGGTTGAAGAAAATTCATATCAGACTTGGTTATGATGGATTTGAATAAATCTCTGAAATATGACTTTGAGATATCTTGAATTCATAGAAAGAGGGAATGCTCATTCTATTAGAAATCTTCGGTAAATGTTTGGAGTTTGCTGACTTTGGATACTAAAGAAATTATTTTGTTGGTATAAAGTCTCTTAGGTTAAGATTTCTTACATCTACAAGTGCTGCTGTAGGCGATGGAGGCCCTTCTCTTAGGGTATGCACGCACAGCTTCTCATCATCAATGTAAGATATCTTTGCACATCTCATCACCCCAGAGAGTCTCTTCAGAGCATAGAGCTTGTTATTTTTGGCAATAGTCCTGACTAAATCGCGTCTCTCCATTAGTACACTTGCCTATACAGAAAAATAATCAGTTATTTTCTTGGTGCTCAGTGTGTATTTGTAAGCACTTTAGTACTTTGCTTAATTTTCTTTTTAACTTGTGTTACGTTAGAAGAAGAGTACAGAAGCTCCTCTACTTATGAACAACTGAGTTACAAAAATTCACAGATAAGAACAAAACCTACCAATTATCTACCCATGTTTACTGTACTGTACTGTATTATTACATTATTATTACTGTATTTAGATTCATTAATACTGTATACATTATGTTTTTGTAGTAGTTATGTGTCTAGTCTAAGTACTCTACAGTACTGCACATGTATATACTGTGCAGTGTTTTTATTTACCTAAAGACAACTTACGAGCGGACTTCTGGAATCTAACTTGTCCGTAAGTTGAGGAGTATCTGTATAATCTTTTCATTCTGTTACTTATTTCAGTATATGCATTTTTTCATAGTTTATTTTTCACTGGTTTATTTAGCCTAGAATTTATTTTGGAGAAAACAGATTAAAAAATATGACATTGGATCTTACATCAATTAATGTATCGTGGTATCTCTGCAGTGGGAAGGTTAATTGTTTTGCACAGAAACCTTCATCATTTTCAACAGTCTTCAACATCTCTTGGACAGAGACGAACTTCTCTTTGACGGCTTGAAGAATCTGTATAGTGAGAGTTAAAGAAGACAAATTTGTTTATAAAATAATGAGGTCCAGAGAAAAAAGTGATGTATTTGGACATATTGTCTTGTGCCAGAAAAAAAGGATTTTGAAATGAGAACTTAATAAGGTACATATGGACACAGAAATATATGAGTAGAGTGTTTAGAGCACTTAACTTATGAAGTGATATACCTGTATTCGACCCTAACACTGAATGTTTGGAAGGGCATCCAGCCTTGATATCCCAGCTCTAACATGTTTGTGTCTATACCCTTATTGAATTGGGGACTAACAGTGACCCAAAAATGACGAACAGACGTGCATGAGCGGATTGAAATGGTTGAGATGGAATCGGTAATAAAGATTTGACATGAAAGAGTAAAACAGCATGACATAATTTGTATATTTAGAGGTTATGCAGAACGAATGGCATTCTAAGATTCTGATTAAATTGGGATAGGATGGGGGGGGGGGAAACAGTGACAGCATCGAATGCACTCTCATGGCCCTAGTCAAGGTGTCATCACTGGAGAAAGGGAATAGGATGGGAAGAATTTTGGAGGAAAAGAGCACGAAAATTGAATAAAGAGAGGGGCAGACCCTCTTGCTGAGTTGTACCAACATAGGTTCGAAGGAAAATTTGTAGCAATTCCACTAGAAGGGGCGAGTGACAAACTGCTTATAGGGTGAAGGGAATATGATTGGATAGGTAATCATGTAAAACTTGAGATACCCAGGTAAAATGTAAAAGGAAGAAAACCAACTGTGCCTCATGGCAGATCCTTGCTCACTTTTCCCTTGGGTGACCCAGACAGTGTTGTGAGGAGAATTGTGGCAACCCTTCATCTCCAAGGAGCCAAGGGGAGTGATTGAGATATATTACCTTCTGGTGAATGTGTGTGCTTTGACTCAGCCACCTTCCTTACAAGGGGCATAGTGATCATTGTAAAGTAGGATGGATGGGGAACACAGGAGGGCCATATTGCTGACTGGAATAGCTAGCCATATAATTTTAGGAACTTCAATCTAGGAGTGGAATATGTGAATTCAGGCCAGTATATTAATGCATGCAAAGAAAATTACAGTTATAGTACTGACCTTTCTCTCTCTTTGAAATTCCACACTGTTACTAGAAAGCGTATCTGTGACTTGGTGACGTAATGTTTTAATGTTGGCTGAAACTTGTTCAGCATCTCTAAGTACATCAACGTCGGTGAAATTGTCACTTTTTTTAATCCTGTCTTTCCTGTTGAGTATTTCAGTCTTCTTTTCTCTAACAATCTCCCAACTCTTGTGAAGGCACATATGTTTTACTGCTAGGCTGTCGTATATGTTGTGATACTCTGACAATATGTCACCAATTATTCTTAATATGTTATTCTCTATGTTCCTTTTTTCTGCATTCACACTGTGCATCATCTTGATTGTACAATGTATGTTTTTTTCTATATCTTCCTCTAGACCAGAAATATTCTCAACACATTGTGTAAATATATATTCAGCATCTTTTTTCACCTCGGTTAGACTTCCTTCGGGAGAGCCATTTTGTCGCCTTTGAAGTGATTCGTTTGTGTTTTCCAGTTTTGGCGTATATCGGATATGTTCAATCTTTTCATAATTTCTCCCGAAATCCATAATAGAGGTATCCTGAAACTCCTTTTGGCAGAAAGAACAGAATATTATTGTTATTATTACTATCATGATTATTATTGTTACTAATATTATTATTATGTATTCACGTTACTCAGTTATCCGTTTATTCTATCTTTATTGGTGATTGTATATACATTTGTCAATTCTAGGTAATTTTAATTTCCTGGGTAAGTATTATTTATAGTCACTGTAAGTGTATGTATCATTATCTCACATATTTGCTCGTTTACATATCTATTTATAAGTGTATTCTTAGTATTGTAACAGAATAACCATTGTATTATAGGAAAAGAATTTTTGAATCAGAAATTTTCTTTGTTTCTTATTAGATTTTCTATGCATTGGATACATTTTCTTTCTTCGTCATAGATTTTGTTTAAAATTCTGCACTCCGTGGGTGACTTTCAGTCTTGAAGGATTTGACTATGTAGAAAATTAGATATTCTCTATATCATAAATTGTATTTTTTTATAAACACATTTCATACCGTCATGGTTTCGATATAAGATATTGCAAATTTTATGTACTTTGTTTTTTCTTCAGTAAATTCATTAAAACTTAGATATTCTCAAGGACATGAAATACAGTACAGTATATGTTTCTTTCGGATAAACCTTGACATGACCTAATTTGAAAGAAAAAATGTATGTACTGTAGTTATTGATTCAAGATACTGCATAATTTATATACTTATGTCTCTTCACTGAAAGAATAATAGCTTAAATTTATATATTTGTTTTTATTATGAGAGTTACTGTAGGACAATATTTCCCTTGTAGTCTCATGTAAAATATATGTTAACCCTTTAATATTAAATATACAAAAACTGTTACCATTTTTAATCAGTCCTATATGTGATTGACCAGAACTGCACATATATTGAGAATGTCTGGTAAGTTTGTTGTTAATTTCTTACCATATATCAATGTTCTGCATCAAACATGGTTTACAGTAATGGGATTTTGAACTTACGCTCTTGAAAAATAGTTAAAAATGATAAAAATTCAGGGCATTTATCCTTAAGAAAATGCATTAGCAACTACAGTACTGTACTATTTTTGCATAAGTTTAAAGTGTCCAGGAAGATGGGAATAGGTAATATGCAAAGTATTGACACTCTTGGTAAAGGATTTTGAACATAAACTATTTTGGATTTATGCAGGATGTGGTGGAAAAAGTTAATAGTGTAAGTTGAGGAGTGACTGTACTGATGGAACCTATGAGAATGTACAGGTGTACTCTACAAAAAAGGAGCTAATGTAATTCATATATATGAAACTCACAAAATACACCAAACATTAGTGTCTTCACTTCACTAAGGACGAACCAGGTATAATGCTTACTGGTATTGCAATACTGTAACGGTATTTGCGTGTCTTATCTGGATGTCCTTTAAGTATTAAGGTATCAGTTGTTGGAATTTATTGTATATCTTTATGTAGATGTTATCTACAACTTATCAACTGATATGTTATTTATGGAATTTGTTTTTGTTATGATGATGGGTTCTCTCCAAATGAGAAATCAAGCATCCTGCCTCCCTAAGTCAAATCTCTTCTGAGGTAGAAGACAAGATTACCATCTCTTGTTTTCATTGCCTATCATAAAAGTTCAGTTAATGGGATGGGACATGGGCACTTAATAAAACCTTGGTATTTTCCTCGCTTTTAGGTCATGCAAGGGGGTTCCGGTAGGAATATCCCAACCAGAGCTTAGTAATTAGCTCTCTGTATGTACGGGTTTGCAGCCTACGTAGAGTATGTAGATTGACGTCTTATCTAGATGTTATCGATATGTTATGCTGTTGAATGATAAATACTTTTCCTTATCTTCCTCTGATAAAAAAGAGATAATGCATAGCCATTATTATTATTATTTTTATTATTATTATTATTTTTATTGTTATTGTTATTATTATTATTATTATTATTATTATTATTATTATTATTATTATTATTATTATTATTATTATACCTATTATTATTATTATTATTATTATTATTATTACAGTATATATAAAGTAACCTGTATGGAAACTCAGCACTATATATAAGAATATTCTTTATAATAATAATAATGGTAATAATGATAAAACATAATATGATATGATATTATATGACTTTAAATCCTGGATAATATGTAATGTACTGTAATATGATATAATGTTATATAGCTTAAATCTAAATTTTAAATTCTGGATATTACTAGGTTTGAACCACGTTCTGATAATGGTTCAGATACCGATAGCACTTGGATATTAAACCTTATATTTAACTTATCAAATATTTTTATTATGGGATTATTGTACAGAAATTCCTATCAATGAATCACACTTTTACTATAGGTGACATTATGCCTTTATGTGGAATTATCATTACAATAATTATTATTTTTATTGTTAGTGTTAGAGCCACAATGGCTGCGTGTAACACTCACGACTTTGGTTTGTCAGGTCATTGGTGTGTGGCCCGCCAGGATCTTAATATAGAAAAGGTATTCACTCAGGGTAATAAGCGCTCTTGCGAAAACCAAAGTCTTTTGCATGAAGACACCATCCAAGCCCTCAGTAGAAAAGGAAATCCATGACGTAAAGCTGATGATGATGATGATTATTATTATTATTATTATTATTATTATTATTATTATTATTATTATTATTATTATTATTATTATTACTTTAAAGTATTCCTGGATTACTCAATTACATTTCAGCTTTATCTAATGCAATATAATTTCTATGTAAAAACAGTACAGTGGTTGTTATATTTCTCATAAGAAAAATTTTTGCATATTCTTTTTTTTTCCTTATTTCCAACTGTAGATGCTCAAAACCACAGTATTTAAAACAGTGTGAGGTGTTAGCATGCTATAAATACTTATTTAATTATTTATTTATTTTTTGTGTGAATTATTGGTTTTTCTTTTTCAGGGAGGCTTTCGTCTTGAACTGCTAGACAATGAGGAACGCTCCTTGGCAGATCTTACACCAATCACGGCAGATTCCAAATTTCTGTCGGATGATACAACGTAAGCTAGATTTATTATTATTATTATTATTGTTGTTGTTATTATTGTTATTATTATTATTATTGTTATTATTATTATTACTTTTTTATTATTATTATTGTTATTATTATTATTATTATTATTATTATTATTATTACTATTTGCAGGGCCCAGTCATTCCACATTAACCTTCCAAATGACATGCAGTGCGAGGGTTGCACAATTCGTCTTTTGAGACAAGCGTCTGAATGGGGTGGCAATTACCAGTTCTGGTCATGCGCCGATGTTGATATTGTTCAAAGTAAGTTTGATTATTATTATTATTATTATTATTATTATTTTCTTTTTTTTTGTAATGCAGGTTAAACTTATCGCTGCAACCTTTCCTTCTACTTTTATTTATTTAATTTTATGCAGGAAGAAATTATTGTGAGGGATGTTTGATGTTATTTATGTGTAGCTATATTTGTAACACTTCAAATCCTGTCTTTTTCTTTTAATTTTTGCCCCCAAAATATATTGGCACAATCATATTTTGTACTCTCATTTTTATATCGTATGTGACTTTTTCACAGGAAGAAATTATCGCGAGACGTGTAGCGGTCACGGCAGATACATGGTCTCCAGGTGTCTCTGTGACAAGAGGTTCTATGGGAGCAAATGCCAGTATGAAAATGAATGCGAAGATGATGAAGACTGTGGGTATTTTGGAAAATGCATAGACATAGATGCCACCACATATCCTAAGAAACAGTGCTTTTGCAGACAAGGACGTTTTGGTCCCAAATGCAACCAAGGTATTTATTGAATAACATTTCCAGTTATATACATACATATACAATGGCCACGATCCCCCTTATAACAGGATGGCTTAGTCAATACACACTCTTCATCAGATGCTGAACATGGCTCGAACACGTCTCTGAGATCTTGTGGCTGCTATTTCCCATAGCATTTCTCTCCCTGACACATACCTATGATCTCATATTTTAAGCATTATTCATGCAGGTAATATTTGTAATGAATGCTGTTCATGATATTGCTTATCAGAACTACATGATTGTTCTTTATATGCATCTCTATCAATCAGTATTCAAATGGGAGTAGACACAGACAGGATGGAGTTGGGGAACGGAAGGTGGATGATTTTCCCAACAACTTGCATTGGGCTTGAACACACGTTTTGACACTTCCTAAGTCAGGCGCTCTAATCACTGCTTTGTCTCACATCATTGTTTTATTATGATGCCATATTTCCAAGCACATATTATTTCCAGAATTTGTTTTTAGTATGCCACATTTCAAGGCATTTATTGATATCAGAATTTGATTTCCAGTTTCTCTAGTGACCAACCAAGATACAGTCAACCTCGGCCAGTATGCCAAGAAAGAGCTGAGCGACAAACTCTCCCTTCACTGGAGGATATTGCATACTGAAGGAGAAATCGAAATGGTTCTTGTTAATAAGGGCACTTCCTACGTTGCCTTGGGATGGAGACCTGGTGACATGGACAAAACCTGTAAACAGTTCCCGTATATTCCTACTCCGGCAAATTACTCTCCCACCTCTGAGGTTTTGTCTGAGCCAGAACCTGAGGGGGAAGCTGAGCCAGAAGCTGAAGCTGAGCCCAAGGCTGAAGCTGAGCCAGAGGTGGAAGCTGAACCTGAGGCTGAAGCAGAACCTGAGGCCGAAGCTGAACCAAAGGCTGAAGCTGAACCAGAGGCTGAAGCTGAACCCAAGGCTGAAGCTGAACCCGAGGCTGAAGCTGAGCCTGAGGCCGAAGCTGAACCCAAGACTGAAGCTGAACCCGAGGCCGAAGCTGAGCCCAAGGCTGAGGCCGAACCCGAGGCTGAGGCCGAACCTAAGGCTGAAGCCGAAGCTGAACCCGAGGCTGAAGCTGCACCTGAGGCTGAAGCTGAACCTGAGGCAGAAGCAGAACCTGAGCCTCATGGGGCTTCGGCAACAAAACCAGAAACTGATGTAAAACGTCCGAGTTTGGCAGGTGAGAGGTGCAATTGTTTATAAGTTGGTGTGGATTCCTATTGGATTGAAAGGATGTCACCTTTATTTTTGTTTCCACAAAGCCTTGTACTGTAATTATGATGGGTATGGTGGATGTCCCATGGTGATGGTTCCATAGTTTAGAATGTCTCATAACTTAATACCTTAACTCATGCAGAGGTGATGGTTTTTCTCTCAAAACACAATGATGATCACACTTTAGCATCTGTCATTGAAAGGGTAAACCATTATTTATTCTAATAGTTGTCTAACTCCAAACTAAATTCCACTGTATTAAAGTTTGAGATGCTAACCTTTAAATCAGTGTAGCATTTAGTATGTAACTTTACATGTTTGACTGTGTCGTTGTATTTTTTGAGCTTGAAAGACCCCTTTAGTATTCAGTAGACTTTTATAAGATATACAATCATTGAGGCTTATGATGTTATGATATAGTGCTTTTACAGAATCAGGCAAATTCTGATCATACTTTGTATGGCCTATCTTTTTATTGAGTGGCCTTATTTGTAGAGTCTTCCCCTTGCATAAGTTATATCACAAGCTTTAGAAACTTCAGTAGAATATAGAGTTCTTGTAAGTGAATAAAATGTTTTTCTCTATTCATATTATAGTTTTGCAGCTATGGCTGCCGTGGCAGGGTGGTAACTTGCAAGACTTTATTTCATCAGGTTATCGGTTCAAAACCCACCACGGTCTAAGGTTGAAAAGGGCATTCACCCTGGGTAACAGTTTACACACTGCCAAAACTAAAGTCCCTCGTAAGGTGGCACCTTCCTAGCTCTTATTAGAAAAGGGAGTCCATGACGTAAAGCCTGATCATATTATAGTTTGTAGCTTGCATTTAGTAATTCATATTTCGCATAGCCACGGTAATTATATTGTCACACTTGATAGAAATGCCGCTAAAGACCTACCTCTATTTGGGGTATATAAACACTTTTTATGTAGAGTAACTTGCCCACTTATTTACAATGGCATTTTGATTTAGTAGTTTCAAGTTTAGCAAGGTAGTTTTTTAGAGTCAGAAGCCATTCTTGTAGCAAGCTGTTAGTCATCATCTTTAAAACTTCGTTTTTTTCTTTGTATTTACAACACCATTTTGCAGTAAAGCTTTTATACGACCAGTTCGTAATTTTATAAGTCTTCAATTATTAATGGAAAGCTACATATAGTGACAAACTCCTCCCAATTTGAATCTCCGTTAGTTGTTTCTTCTTGCGAATATAATTGCCAGTGGTATTTGTTACATTTTGTCACTATGGGAAAGCGGTAACGTCCGCGACTCTGAGGCGGCAGGTCCAGTGTTCGCGCCCCACCACAGTCTGAGGTTAGCAAGGGCATGCACTCAGGGTAACGATTACATCTGCCAAAACAAGTCCTTCGCAAGAAGGCAACCATCCTAGCCCTTGGTAGATAAGGGAGTCTGTGATGTAAAATCAGCAATCTTCGATGCATTTTCTGTCATAGAAACCAATACTCTTATTTTCAGAGGTATGAATAGATTCTTTCTCTGAAATCTTTAACATTCGAAATAAAAAGAAAGAAAACTTAGGAAAGTGGAATTTCCAGTTTTTGGGGTCACCTACTTCTTTTGGTCACTGTGTCATCCAAGGGAATTTTTTTTACCATTTTAAAAGCATTGCTATTATTCCCTATTTGAACGAAGTTGGACAGGGATCGGTCTAAGATATATCTACATAACTTCATCTCTCCAAAAGTAATTAAATGTTTCACTGAGAATTATAAGGCCTTCTGATACTTTTTGCAATGCATATTTCCTCAGTAAAGTGCCATGCATTACCACCATCAAACAATAATACCCTGTAAAGGAACACCTAAGCTTTGAAAATCTCCCATATATAAAAATTCTACTCTCATTTCATGGCATGTGATAGTGTTAACACACCATAATACCCTTCAAATGAACATTTAAGCTTTAAAAATATCCCCCATATAAAATTCTACTCTCATTTCATCATGTTTTAGTGTTATCACACAATAATGCTTATCAAAGGAACACTTAAGCTTTTAAAGTTTCCCATATATAAAATTTTTGTCTCATTTCATGTCAGTTGTTGCTGTTAATACTTGATAATGCCCTTTAAAGAAAAATTAAGCTTTGAAAATGTCCCGTATATACAAATTTACTCTCATGTGTTAGTGTTATCACACAATAATGCCCTTCAAAGGACCACTTAAGCTTTAAAAATGTCCCCTATATGAAAGTCAGCCCACATTTCATGAGAAAATAGTTTTTTTTTTAATATGCATCTCCTTTTAGCTTCTGATATTGTTTTAACAGAGTTTAGGGCCCTCTGAGGTTTAAAAATATGACCAGTTCAATATACACCAGTTAAAGGAACCTCTTTCATATTCTTTATTAAAAAAGCTTTTAATGGAAATGATAAGTCTGTCTGTGGTATGCTCGTTTGTGACTACTTGCATATTATGTGCCATTATTAATTTGCAGTTGAATGGGAATGGACACAGACTGGTTGGAGCTAGGGAATAAAGGCAATTTGCCCTTTCTAATGCTCCACAGTGAAAATGAACTCTGGTTTTTCACTTCTTGAGTTGAGTGCTGTATCCGCAGTCATGATGTCATCTGTGACTACTATAATATTGTGCGATTCGACTTTTTTATATATACCCCAATCCCACAGCCACAGTGTTTGAGCCAACCGATTTTGTTATTCCAAATATCACAGTTGTATCATCTCTTCATGTTGCAGAGACAATAAATTCTTCTCAGAACTCACCTATGACAGATAGCGTGACTAATCCAGCCAAAGCTAACTCACCTCCTACTACTGTTGCTATTCCTGTACCCACTATTACCTCACTGTTTTCCTCTGATGCAAATGTTACTGCTGGTATTCCTGTTCCCACCATTACCTCTCAGGTTTCGACCAATGCAATTGTTACTGCTGGTATTCCTGGCTCCACTCTTACCTCTCAGTTTCCTTCTAATGCAAATGTTTCTGCTGGTATTCCTGGCCCCACCAGTACCTCTCAGTTTCCATCTAATGCAAATGTTTCCATATCCTTTCCTGAAAATCCTTCGACATTTAACAAACCTATTGGCTTTCCTTATCTTTCCATCTCCACATCAACCTCAGTGCCTGAAACTAGAGCTACCACAGGTGCACCCGTTTTGACTTTTCAAACTATACCAACTACTACTATCACTACTACTACTACTACTACCTTAACATCAACTGCCACGACTACTACAGTAAAGTTAGCAAGCACTACATCTGAATCTACAACTACCTCACCAGAAGCAAGAACAACACTTAGAAGAAGAATAAGTGAGTTGAAAGTGAAGAAAAGGTGTATTGTAAGGAGCATGTGCAGTGATAATTGAATTACATATGCACATTTTCTCTTTGTCTATATTCTTTGCATTTTTGACCCATTAATTCTGTTATTATTGGATTTATATTGACTTCATTTTAATAGTAGATTTGACTATTCTTCTGAGATTTTGTTGATGTTTTATATTTCCTCGCCAATGCTTATTTCTTCTTTGTTGCATTGATGCATCTTTTTATGCCTACGCTTTTTATCCATTTTGGTTCAGCCAATTCTGTACCATATATGCAGTTTGAAAGCAAGGAGCTTATCAGCCTGAGAGTTGAAGAGATATTGTTTACATTGTACTGTATATTGATTTGTATACTTTTTTCAAATGAGATACCATCCTATTTAACACACAGTATTACTTTTGATTTACTTCAGTAACTGATTAATCAAGTTTTTAGTATGTAGACAAATATTCTAAGTGTGATTAGTTGATTAGTAGATTTGCATGATGCATGATTAGGTAGAATTTAGATCGTCCAGTTTGCAGCATTAAGCGTTTAATCCTTCACTGTTTAACAATAAAGTTTTTTTATTATCTGCATGTTTTTTTAACGCGTAATATTTGCAACTTTAATCATGATTTTAACCGTAAGCCTGCAACCATTCCATAATTATGTCGATTTTTTTATTTTAATCAGAAACGAGAGTACAATAAGTTGTACAATAAGTTGTATGATAATGTTCACCATTTAATGTCAGTATTAATCTCCATTTTATGGAGGTGGATACAGACATTAGAGCTGAGGAATTAAGGCTGGGTGGCTTGATGCCTTGCCCAATGCCCCACGGTGGGCTGGAACATGAGTATGGCATATAATGAGTTGAATGCTCCTCCACTGAACTACCGTAGCCTCCATAATGGCATATGTACCATAATACCCATAAAACTGTGTTCAACTCGGCTAAGTGTATAGAATTAAATTAATCATAAATTTTAATTTAGTTTAATTTATAATCCACTGGTTTACCTATCAAAGCTATTCTTGGACTATGAACGTAGCGCGTGTTACGTACGTGAAATATTTTATTAACTCTTTGAACCAGAATCGCAAGCATGGTTGCAGGCTTCTGTTATTTGTAAATTACTTTGTTAGTAATTTCTTTTGGTAGTATTTATTAATTATTTTTATTTCATATTCATCAATTTCTGCTTCGTCAGATGAGGTCTTAACAGGTAAGTTAAATAGTTTCCTTTTTTTTTTTTTTTTTTTCAATTTGGAATCTTGCTTTTTATAATACTGTACAGCAGTTCTTGTTTGCTTTTTGGGGACTGTGAGCACATTTGGAAGTCTGATAACACCTCATTATTCCTTAAACAAATGGTAGATTTATAAGAGTTCTTTGTCTCTATTGATAACCAGAGAACCTTATATTGAGCAAAGTTTTTTAAACTTTACGTTTGATGCTGTGGCTATTAACCACGAGATATTGCTGGGCAGGTCGTAAACTTTGAATATATGAATTCCTCACTCTTTTATATTCAGCATTTTGATGGTCAGGTCCTTCTAAAGTCTGAAATTGTGAATATATGAATACCTCACTTTTATATTCAATATTTTGATGGCAGGTCCGTCTGAAGTCCTAAAATGTTAATATATGAATCCCTCACTCTTTCATGTTCAGTATTTTAATGGGCAGGTCCTTTTTGAAGTCTTACAATTTGAATCTATGAATCTCTTTCTTTCATGTTCAATATATTAATTGTCAGGACCTGAGGAGGTCTTAGTCTTTGAATATATAATTTCTTCACTTTTTTTTTCTTCAACGTTTTGATGGACAGGACCTGAGCAGGTCTTAATCTTTTAATATATGAATCTTTCACTCTCTTTTATTCAACATTTTGATAGGCAGGTCCTGATGAAGTCTTAAAATGTTAATATATGAATCCCACACTCATTCTTATTCAATAATTTGATGGGTAGGACCTGATCAGGTCTTGAAATATGAAGATATGAGTCCCTTACTCATTCATATTCAACATTTTGATAGGCAGGACTTGATCAAGTCTCAAAATGATCATAATTTTATAAAGATTTAAAGACATCAAGATTGGAGAGGAACCATGTTTGCAGAACTCAAAAAACTCAAGAACTTCTGTTTTATTTCAGGAGAACATTTCACGAATATTACCTTGTAAATTCAGTTACCTTGATATTTATATTCTATAGAATATTTAATTCTGTAGCTGTTTGTTGAGTATAATTTACATTGGAAAATGTTAAAAGTATAATTTATACTTCAGGTATAAGTTCATTCATTGATATTCCTAAAAATTTAAAGTAATAAATAAGCAGTTGTATACTTAATTACCACATGAACAGTAATATAATCGAAGACAGTATATGAAGTAACAAAAGTAGATTTTGATCATATGAAACATTCTGTGTTTTTGTAATACTTGAAAGACTTTAAATTTTAAAGTCAATTTATATTCAAATTGTATTTTATTTTAAATAGTATTTAAATTTATATATAAGCTGAGTTTGCATATGATTTTTCATCAGTTTAGATTTAAATTCTCTCGTCACTTTTCTGCAGATCGTTTGTCTGGTTTGCTCGTGCCGAGCAACGGCAGAGGAAAACGGGATACCAGGTGAACAGATATTTTTTTTATACCTATTCTTATTGCTGATGTTTGTTTATTCTTTTCTTTTTTGTGCCACTATTAATATCCACTTGAATGGGGTTGGGCATAGACAAGTTGAAGCAGGGGAGCAAAGGCTGGCAGCCTTTTCTGACGCCCTACATTGGGGTCAAACGTGATTTGTCACTTCTGAATTAAGCATTTTAACCCCTGAACTACTATGGATCGTGGATGGAAGCTCCACAGTTTTGAATAATTAGTTTGTTCATTCCTGTTAGTGGCCACCATGGTACGTTGATAGCGCTTCCAACTTTGATTTGTCAAGTCATTAGTTAAAGACCCACCGCGGTCTAAGGTTAGAAAGGGCATTTACTTAGGGTAGTGGTCACAATTGCCAAGAACAAAGTCCTTTGAGGGAAAGCAATGTCTTAGCCCTTTGTAGAAGAGGGAGTCTGTGTCGTAAACCCGGATCATTAATGTTAGGAACCACTGTAGCCAAGTGGTCAGAATGCCCAACTCCAGAGTTGATTGACATTTGATTGAGGCCACCGTGATATGCTAGGAAGGACATCCAGCCTTAATACCCCAGCTGATCACTCTCTGTGTCCACTCTCATAAAGGGGACTAACAATGAATCATAACACGAGAATTTTGTTTATTCCTGATTTGTATTAGTCATACTTCTTGAAATAGATCTAATACTGTTTGTGTTATACAAGTATGAATTAGTATCTATTTGCCAGTTTTTAATCAGAAATTGCTCCTCTTCCACAAGTTTTTGCATGTGTAATATATAAGAATATCATCTATATGCAATCTGTGCATAAAAGCCATAATTCCTTTCTTTAGGAGAGTGGCTGAGTGAAAGCAAAAATTTTGACTCTTTGTGGGAGAAAAATACAAAGGAGGGTATTCTCAGTCCCCTCATCCTGCCCCATTTAGTCGAAGTTTTTTTGCAGGGGAACAAGGAGAGGTATTTATTAACTATGTTCAAAGATAATATCTTTTATCTTTTTAGACGAGCTCGTTTTGCAGTCCCCTTGCTCAAAGCCAAAGATGAAACAGAGACTTTGACTGATGCTTCAGGCGAGGCTGTTGTTAAAGATGAAGCTCATTCTGAACCAGAGGCTGAAGCTGAAGCAGAAGCAGAACCTCAATCTGGTAAGTGGGATATGAAGTGAGCTTTGTAAGATTTTAAATATACTGTATACTGTATTACATATGAAACATATTTTGCCCCTGACCAGGATTCGAACCTAAGACACATAATAAGTGTGCCAAGGCACTACCACTACACCACTAAAGGTCTAAAAGAAGAAGCCAGCCTCTCAGCTACCTTCTAAGCTAATCAAAGAATGCCTGAATGTGTTCTTTCACTAACTTAGAAGGTACCTAAGAGGTTGGTTCTTCTTTTAGACCTTCCGTGGTGTATTTGATAGTGCCTTGGTGCTAATTATGTGTCTTAAGTTCAAATCTCAGCTAGGGCAAAATAGGTTGCATGTTTTCACATATGTTAATGTGTTTATTCTTTCTATTTATTACATAGATTTTATCCAAAACTGCTATGCAGGAGAGAAAGTTTATATGCTCGTACGTATGTAGGAGATGAAGTATGTATGTTTGGACATATGTCATTCTTAAGAATTTTGCAATAAAATTATATATGTACCATTCCAGAGCCTCTTAGTGGAGATTCCATCTGGGTTCCCAGAGCCGATTTCCATGCCATGGATTGCACGGATATTGTGATCGGCGTTGCCAGGGGGAACTTCTACCGAATCGACGATTACTACACTCGTGATCGATCGACACCGAGAACGGACGAGTTCTGGGGCGGCGAGAGTTCTTTGACTGCTGCCCTAGGTTGGGAGAAAGACGGTGTGACAACAATATTATTTAGGAAGAAACTTGAAGGTGAGTTCAGAACACTGTATTATGTTCTCTGATATAATTTTTTTTATTTTGATTGATTTCAGAGTTGAATGTATTTTGGTGCTGAATAGCAAAATACTCTGCAGTATATTTTTGAACCAGCAATGCATTTTTATTTAATTACTTTCAGCCACTTTGAATTACACAGTTTAAAAAGAGAATGAAAAGCATAATATGAAGCAGAATAACAGCCTCTTAAGGACAGTTTTTCAAGCATATATTTTTAACCTTCTCTTTTCTCCCATGTATTAATCTGAATTTTGTTTCAGTTCTCAGCTGATCATTCAGCTGAAAACTCATTTGCCAAATACATAGCTCATGATACATTGTTTGACTTTACTTTCCTCTGAGTTTTGTTTAAATTCTCAGCTGATCATCCAACTCATCACTCAGTTACCAATTACGTTACATAAGTTAGATTGTTTACCTCTACTTATCTACCATGTGTTAATCTGAAGTTTATCTCAATTCTCAGCTGATCATCCATCTGATCACTCAGTTACCAATTACATTACATAAGTTAGATTGTTTACCTCTACTCTTCTACCATGTGTTAATCTGAAGTTTGCCTCAATTCTCAGCTGATCATCCATCTGATCACTCTATTACCGATTCCCTAATGCATGTCATCTGGGCCAGAGGGCAGGAGCCTGGAATGTATGTTCATTCTCCTAAGTCTGGTTTGGAATCTGGTACGCCTAGCGTTCCCGACTTCTATCGTCCAGATGAAGTGAAATATCATGGAAAGGCAGGACAGAGAGGTGTAACAGCTATGAATTTCTTGGGTGAGTTTATTTTTTTGTCTTCGTGTGTTGTCTTTTCTGTGATTTGCATATTCACGTTTTTCAGTTAAGTAAACCGTGTAGGTGAGCTTCATTTAAGTGTTTATAAAACTACTTTATTTTAATGTTATGACTGTGATACATGTTTTTCTAAAGATTATATACAGACATTTCTAGATTTATATGATTTTTTTTGTTCATTCTTTGAAGAGACTCGTGTTCCTTTGCGAAATATATGCATGCAAGAAAAATTATTGTTTTTACTAAAAAATATGCCGTCCCTCTGCATGAGGGTGGCAGAGCTTTAGTTGATTGTAATGAAAATTCAGAAATCTTAGTTATGAGGGAAGGCTGAAGGAGTCAAGAAAGAGGGGGCAATATAGATATGCTTCTTAAATTTTTCTATGGTTTTAACAGAGTTGATGGGAAGTCATACTTTGATATTGTTTACTCTAGAACTAGAGGTCATAGTTTGAAGGTTAGGAAGAAAAGTTTTTGCAGGATGTAAGGAAATATGTGTATAGTGTAAGAATAGTTAATGGTTAATGATGAGTGGAATTTGCTATACAAAGAAAGAAGAAAATGCTTTTTTTCCGGTATATTTTTTATTTTACCACATTAAAGTTTATTAACAAGACGAAGAGGTTTAATGGTATGATGAAATTGCAGCGTACATATTTTTTAGTCAATTGTTGACACTTAGTAGTCTTCGGTGGGATATTTCGTCATGTTAAAAAAACGTATATTCGTGCATTACAGGAGCGTCGACAAATCTTGCCTCAGCCGGGGAAGATAACATTAATTGGTGTGGCGGTCATTGGAAGTACCCAATAACATGTACTCCAGGCACTGACTGCGAATACTATGCCAAATGGGAATACTTTGAAGATTCAGACAATATCAAGTTCACTATTCAAACTAAGGAAGTCGATCGATGGACGGGTATTGGATTCTCAGATAACGGGAGAATGGTAAGTGTTTGCCTAATTGGATGGTACCATGAACAGTTTTGCATGGAAATTTACAATAATAAACTGAATAGAAATTTACTTGTGTGCAGCCAGAGAAAACACTTACAGAGTTTATGACCAAAATTGTATTAAACTTTTGCTTATGTTTACATTAAAATAACAAAAGAAGCTAATGTAGTGTGAATTTGAGGTTGTTGTTGTTTGCAGTTTTATGCGTCACTATTAATCTCCATTCGAATGGGGATGGACACAGACAGGCTGGAGCTGGAGAATTAAGGCTGGATACCCCTTCTAACACCTCATGATGGGCTCAAACATGGGTTTATCACTTCTTGAATCTAGCGCTCTAACCAGTGTGCTGCCGCTGTCACCTATGTACTTGAGGAGTGTATAATAAGAAAATGAAATAATTTTAATTACAGTACTGTGAATGCCAATATAATTGTGCATATCTTAACAGTCTCTCACTGATGCTGTGCTTGGCTGGGTTGAGGGCTCAGGGCGTTACTTCATTTTTGATGCTTGGATGCGGGGATATTCCTCACCCATTGTGGATGAAAGACAGGGCATTAGGAATGTAACCGGAAAAATGGAAGATGGTCTCACTACCATAGGATTTATAAGGAAGAGAATTTCAAAGGACACAGAATATGTAAGTGTTGATATTTTTTTGTGATTATATGTTTCGTTTCATTATTTAGCCTTAAAGCATTTTAATTGAATTAAAATTTTATTTTACTTTTATTTAAGGATATATGAATATAAAGTACATGCTGATGTACAGCATGCTTTAGTTAGCTGTACTAATAATTCCCATTTGAATTGGGAGTGGACACAGACAGGTGGGAGCTGGGGTATTTAGGGTTGACTGCCTTTCCTAACTCCCTGCAGTAGGCTCAAAGTCGGGGTTGTCACTTCCCAAGCCAAGTGCTCTAACCACTATGCTGCCGGATAGCTATTAGAATGAAGTGTTCTCTAAATATCTTCCTGTCATGTTAGCATGTCTTGTTTCCAACAAAGATACAGATTAGAATTTTCTTGAACTTTAGTTAGAGCTTTCGTGTTGATTGCCGTTTTGCATGTTGCTAATTATTCCCTTTATGGGGGTAGACGGAGACATGTTGAAGCTGGGGTATTATGGGTAGATGCCCTCCCTAATTCCCTATTGGGTCTGTCACCTTCTGATTTGAGCACTTTAACCATTGAGTAAAGTGTAGTCCCTTCTAGTTAGTGCTTCTCTGTAAGGAATTAAAATCATATTGGGCAAATCATTGTTGATATTTATAATAGGTCATAGCAACATATATTATTTTGAAGTGCATTGTGCTGTCAGTTATCTAATATTCTCTATAATTTCTTCATAATAACATTAAAGCCTGATTATTTTCTTATTTGATCTGCATTCTCTTCCCCTCTTTTCTTATACTCAGTGTACTTTTGTCATTTTCATTTCGTTCCATCAGGATTTCAGCTTCACAGATGATAAGTGTTTATACCTAATGTTCCCTCTCAAAGGAGGTACCATTAACTATGTTTCTAAGAAGATTGGTAAACATGAGCTCACGCCCTCTATATCTACCGAAAGAGTCTGCATTCGTTCCTGTACAAAGTTTGGTAAGTGTGATTTTCTGTATGTATGTAATTGTAGATTTTTCATTGAACAAGTTGCAAGTCAATATAGTCATAAGATTAGAACGTACAACACCAAGGCACTTATGCATGTCATAGTTTGTTGTTTATGTTGTCATTCCCTGAGCTGCATGGCCGTCCATCCTCGAGAACCTATGGAAGGCCATTGCCTATCCCAGGCTTTCCAACACACTTCTTAGGGAGTGTATATTGTATTATTAGAATATGTGGATGTGAACAGTGCAACCTCAGAGTTGCATAGTAAGCTGTTTGGAGCACACTTGCATAAAAAATACTTGAATATTTCATGTTACGGAAGTTTTGTTTTATTCTGTTATATGTAAAATCTTATGAAAAATGTTTTGAAAATTAGAATAGTCACAATTCAAATGTCAAACGAGGACTGTCTGTACAGAATTCTTTGTGGTATAATTTTTCAACTAGAATGGCAAATTTTCCTTTATTGAAACCCCATACCATGTGAAGGTACTTTTTTCGCCGTTACCTCGATGCAGATAATGGTATACTCTTTACCCTTACTGTATTAACAGTGGCTACATCTTCAGCATTAAAACAATTAGGTAATTATATATACTAGGTAACAAGACCACTGCTGCCTAGTTTTTCTGATTTACATTAATGTGTTTGTTGACAGGAGGTGCCGACGGCAAACCGTTTGTGTATTCCACGACGCCGCGTCCTCCACAGCTTCTGTATAATGTGCAATTGATGCTCACAGACCTCGGAAGTAACTTTAAGGTACCAAAAAAGCAGACTTCGGGATGGAATAGATTATCAGAGAGGTTAAAACGGTCTGTTGAGGGAGCTGTCAAGGATATTCCTGGTTATGAAGATGTGGCTGTAACAGATTTGTAAGTACTATTTTACTGCAATCCAGGTTGTTCTTCATTGCCTCTTTGTCACCATTAATCCCTGATTGAATAGGGCTGGACACAGATGGGTTGGAGCTAGGAAATTTAGTCTGGATGCCATTACTAACACCTTGCGGGGAATTAAAAAACAGACTTGTCTCATCCTAAGCCGAATGTACTGACCGCCGTACCACTACCGTCCCTTTGTTGGTGTGCAAGTTAATGTACTAAAACCATCTCTTTCATTCAGCTATCTAGTATTGTCATGACAGCTATATACTTTCCTGCACTATAAATCAATTTCTTAGCTTTAAAAGTGTGTTTACTGCCATGTTCTATATAAGCAACTTATATTTTTTTTGGTTAGTATTTTAGTATCGTACCATTGAAAGGATACATGCAAGTATGAATAACAACCATCTCTTTCTAGTATATTGCTGCTTATGTAATTGATAAAAAAGTTGTGCCTCTCTTTAAAATAGACAAGAAAGCTGTACCTCTATTTGCAGTAGACAAGAAAGCTGTGCCTCTCTTTGCATTTGACAAGAACTGTGTGCTTCTTTACAATTGACAAAAGCTCTGTCTCTCTTTACAATAGACATGAAAGCTTAGCCTCTCTTTACAATAGACTGGAAATCTGTGCCTCTCTTAACAATAGGAAAGAACACTGTGCCTCTCTTTACAGTAGACAAGAAAGCTTTACCTCTCTTAACATCTAAATCTTATATAGTAGGCAAATCATCAGTAGCATCCCATTTTTTATTTATTATTCAATTAAGTGCCTGAATACTGCCACCATTTTTTCCTTCATGTCATAAAATTCGACCATATTGGTTAGTGCGCAAGTACTTGTAATCCCCATCTTTGTATTACAAGGTAGATCATGGACTATGTATATAGATATATTTTTCAAGTGTAGTTTTTTCTTTTTAACGTGTCATGCGTCACTATCAGGCATCATTTGGTGGTAGACGCTGATGGATTGAAGCTGGAAAATTAAGGCTGGATCCCCTTCCTGTCCCCCTGCCGTGGACTAGAACGTGGGTCCATCGCCTCCTAAGTCATTCTGCTGGTTACGGGTCTTTGTATCGTTCGTTGTCTGGGATATAGAAGTCCACCCTCTTATCCAGCCTCAATTCCCAAGCTGTAAGCTGTTTGTGTCCACCCCTCATTCGAATTAAGATTAATAGTTACATATAAAATGGCAAACAAAAACAACAACAATCCTCGGAAGCCTTAGTAAGCAACTAAAAGCAATGTGCATGGGAATGAAGGGTAAGGAATCCACGATTGTATAACCACACATCGTAGGGGACAGTTGAAATTATATCTATGCTGATTGAGGTCAAAGACTTGTAAGTTCATAATATTTGCTCATCATAGAAGACAAATGTCACAGCTATACTTGATACTGGGTAAGAGAGAATTCCGTATTTACGTCCACCAACGTTTGAATATGGTGACGCATAAAACGACAGAGCAAATACATTCCCTGCTTGTCATAAGAATCAACTGAAAGGTAGGGAAGAGGAATGGCAGTTTTTCTTTTTCTAAGCAATGTTTATTTGCCTCAAAGCACAAGGTGAAGCAACTGAGAATGGGCAGGGTATATTGAACTCTCGTACCTCGAGTTCTTTTTTGCTATAGTTGTGGCTCTTAATGACTTTAGAGGATATGACCTTTACTTAAGGAGACAATTTGGCTTTTTGTAAAGATGAGTAACCCCCAGAACCCCATGTAAAGTTAAATAACCCTGTAATTTGTTAGGCAGAGCTTGTAGATATAAGTAACCCTGAATTCCGTGTAGAGTAAAATAACCCCATAAATTGTTGTGTTAGGTAAGGGTAGAGTGCCATGGGGTTACACTACTTTTCAAGAATTTGTTGCTAAAGATGTTAGAGGTAACTACAGTAGTTCCATTTCAGGAAAGAAGAAGATAATGGAAAACTACTCGCCAGCTTCCAGGTTATGCTCGACAAAAACACGCACGAAGCTGAAGTGAACGAAGTCCCTGTCCCAGAAGGTAATATTCAGAGTTTGTTTGTAGCTTTCTAAACTAAGACACAATAATATATTGCTTTTGTGTGGTTTTTAAATTCCTTTTTTACTCTCATTGCGAGTAAGTGTATGATGTTCATACTGTATGTTGCCCTCTTGCCAATGTAGTACTCAGTTACTCAATCAGTTGCTTGTTGTTTTATCATTAGACCATAGTTCCATTTGAATGAGTGTCTTGCAAACTTTCAAGGAAAGTATCTTTGGCCTAAAGAAAAAATTCTGATCTTAATCTTGAGGTAGTGTCTCTTCTGAAAATTATGTTTGGAAAGAGAACTGTAACTCAGGTAACGTTACCCCAACGTGTACCCATATTTCGAGAGCATTTTGATCGAGAGCACCAACCATTCACATAAGATGTTGAGTCTACCTTTGGTCATATATCTCTGGTCTCTGTATAGTTATACACTACACTGTACTTTAATGGATGATACTTGTAAATTTATTTCTTAAATAGGTTTACTGGATGCTTTTACATAATTGCAGGCGAGACTCATGGAGGCGGCGAAGACTCCATGGTCAAAAAAATTCTACAGAAGTCTGTGAGCACAGGCAGCATTGGAGCTCTCCGTGTAGACCCGAACTTCTTGTTGGTGAATCAGCTGAGAGGTATGGATCCTATTCCACACAATAATTTTATGGTATTTTCTGATGGTGAAGTTCTTCATCAGGAGTCCCATTTTGAGTCTCCGCCACAGTTCTCTGAGTCATCTACAACCGTTACGCAGAGTCCAGAACTTACAACGACAGCTAGATTTAGTCTCCTCGTTCCGCTGAGTCCTTTTGCTTCCTTGCCAAGGGTTGAGCCGGAACCAGAACCTGAACCGGAAAGTGAACCTCTTCATGAGACTAATCATGAGGCTTACGTAGAAGTTCAAAGTCATGGAAAACAATATGATGTACATAGCTCTGAGCCTGCCTCAGTTCCACAGTTCCCCATTGCTACTGGTGGATCCCAGTATCCCGCTTTAAGTAGTGGACCTCTGGTTCCTGGTTTAAATTCAGGAGCAATATTCCCCCAACTTAATTTTGGTGCTGGGAGTTCAGGCTCGAGTTTTGGAGCCCAGCTACCTGGTTTCAGTAGTGGTTCTCAGTACCCAAGTCAAAGTACACACAGATCTCAGTCTGCATGGAACTACCTTCCTCCAAGTTTCCAGCACCTTGGAAAACCAATTGAATCTCTCTTACCCCCTGGAGCCGCTACTGACCCCCAGCTATTTTCTGCATCGCCTGGCATTAGCTCTTTGAATGAGTCACGTGTTCGTACACCCTTCATCCCAGGATTGTAAATTGTTTATTGCCTCAATATCAGTGTCTGCTTACAGTTTCTGAAAGCACGTCATATATGATCATATTTTTGCATGTCAATTGCTTGTTCTTGTTAGTTTTTCAGCAGCTATTTAATCTGGTAAAACACAGATGTATCCTCAGTATTTAAAAATCTGTATTATGGTTCTTTTGCTTGATGTCTTGTTGTTTAGATAATTTTTTTAAGACAGTAATAGATACTAATTGTGTTAAAGATAGACCGTATTGCAAACTTTTGAAAACTGCTAAAGAAAAGTTCCAGAAACTTTATATTTCATTAATTTTTTCAGGTATATTAATCAAGAAGAGGGTATGTCTGTGGTCTCATAATCTTGCTGTTCTTAAACAGAATTCTCTATTAAATGATAATGCATATTCTGCTTCTTATAGGCATTAATGCTTATTACACTATTCATGGGCATTAATGAGTATTCTGATATCAGTGAGCATTATTGCTTATTCTGTTATCACTGGGAATTATTGCATATTTTGCTGTCAGTGTTCATTAATGTGTATTCTGTTCTCAGTAGGCATCAATGCATATGCTGATATCAGTGGGCATTAATGCACATTCTGCTATCGATGGGTATTAATGCACATTCTATTAATGGCATTAATGGATATTCTTCTTTCAGTGGGCATTAATGAATATTCTGCTATCTGTGGGCATTAATGCATATTCTGCTATCAATGGATATTAATTCATATTCTGCTATTAATTGGCTTTAATGTGCATTTTGTTATCAGTGGGCATTAATGCATATTCTGCCATCAGTGGGCAATAATGTGTAATCTATTATTAGCGGGCATGAAAATCCTGCTTGAATTTGTGTTTATTAGGCAAGATATGAACTCAATGCTCTGTATAACATACATTAAACACTAACATAGATGATGCTCGTGATGATATGTGAATGAGTGTGTTTTGGGAAAATACTCATGTCAAATCGTTAAATCCTTTTTGTCTTCTCGGCCAATTGCTGAAAATCCCCCAGCGCGTTCTTTTTATCTGTTAATATAGAGAAAAATACATTTTAAACTCTTGCATCTGATATCACTTCCATACGACAGTACCAGTCGTATCGTCCTCACATGATCCAGGACGGGTCAAGGGACAGACTCCTAGAGAAAGAAAATCCATGGAAAAAGTAAGAAATGAATTCGAAGATTTTTTTTATTTATCTCTTTCCAAAGAAATATTACAAGCTTCAGTTTTGTTTTTGAGTCTTTGGAATATTTTTTAATGTTTTCATGGACTCGCTTTTTTATTTCCTCTTGTTTTGCAGCATGTATTTGTTTTCCATTGCTTTATTTTCTCACTCTTTAAGTTCCCTTCTAACATTTTATCATGCTTTCTTTTTTCAGTAAAAGTGTGTATAGCACATTAAATCATTCTGTTTTTTCGTCAAGTTTTACATTGAGAAAACAACTCTCGGATCATGAAGAGAGTACCGACCCTATCTTAACATATTATAGTTTCCTTGCGAGTCGTTAATCTTTTACCTGATCCCAAGTTTCTGCTAAAATTTGTAAAGAATTTTTGAATTTCAAGTCTATTTAGTGTTCACTTGTCAGACCTTTGTTGATTTCTAGTAACCTTTTATTATCTCGTTTGTTTCTTTTTTATGACTTACATCAGAAGCATTATGAGAATCTGTATTTTACTTCCTCTGAAACTAACTTTTAGTCAGATTTCACAGAAACTGTGACCTTTAGGGAGAATTCATCGAAGTGTAACTTTTAGGCAGATTTTATTGAAATGGTGACTTTAAGCAGATTTCACTGAAACTTTAACCTTTAGGCAGATTTCACTGAAACATAGACCTTTAGGCAGATTTCACTAAACCTGTGGCCTTTAGGCAGAATTCACTGAAACTGACTTTTTGGCACATTTCACTGAAACTAACTTTTATGCAGATAAAAATGTTTCCAATATCAGTCAAAATGATAACACAGCAGTGTTGTTTATTGTAACTGATGCAATGTATATCTGAATGTCTTTTTTTATGGTAGGAAAAGGTGCATTAAAGAAAACAACATGAAAAGTATATAAAGTACTTATTATTTTCGTGAGCTTATCTGGTCGCCTTTGAGAAGGCGACCAGTTGAGGTCACGAAATTAATAATTACTACATATTTTTTATACTGTTTTATTTAATGTGCCTCTTCCTACTATTTTAAACTGTATGATGATGTCCAGTGATGTTTTTTTATTTTGCTAAGATTTTAGTAGCAATTCCTTTGTATGGTTCATTATAACAGAATTGTAGTATGCTTTTTTATATTATTTTTTATCATGCAATCTCTATGATTTCATGCATATGTACATTCGTATGCAATGGCTTCAGTCCCCCATGTAAGGGGGGTGACAGAGTCAAAGCACACACATTCACCATAAGCTGAACATGCATCGAACACTCCTCACAACTCCTTGGTGATAAATTGTTGACACAGTTCCTCTCCCTCATCATTCTGCTTAGGTCATCCACAAGGTAAATGGGCAAGGATCTTCCACCAGTAGGCCCGACAGCCACAGCTGATTGTATTCCGTTGAAAATTGACTAGTAACGTCCCAGTATTCAGTCATATAATAAGTCATAACTCTTGTAAACACATAATAGTAGTGTTTTTATATATATATTATATAATATATATATATATATATATATATAAATATATATATATATAAATATATATATATATATATATATATATATCACTTGCAAGTTATATAACATGAAGTACTAGGGATAAATCAGCTTCACCTGTCATGCTTCAAGGCCAAATATCCATGCCCATTTATCCTGGGTGTTCCTAGGCAGGGCAATGAGGGGATTGTGGTAACCCTTTATCTCAAAGGGGCTAAGAGGAGTGATCGAGGTATATTAGCCTCTGGTGAACATGTGCACTTTGACTCAGCCACCCATATACAAGGGGGATTGCGCCATTGTATATGTCGACCAGTATTCTGAAAATATATGTTATAAAAGTCAAGGTTGTGGATTTAAAGGATATCGTAGGAAGCTGCAGAACTCACTTTGATCTTCATGCAAAAGATGAAAGTGTCTCTGTGATTTGTAAAAGTTTCTATTTAGTGAAAGTTTTAATCATCACTGACAGCTCAGTTGTAGAAACTTCATTTCTGATAAGTTTCCGGAGCAAATTCTCATATCTAGTAGTTTTTTCATGTGTGACATCGGATAAATATGGTTCTGGGCATGAAGAAATCATTTAAGAAAAAGTAGCTGCTTAAGGACAGGGCAGAAATAAGAAAGTTAATAACAACAACAACAAAAAAGTCGAGCTGAAAGAATAGTCTTAAGTAATGAAGACCTAATAAAGATGAGAAAGAGAGCAAAGATTGGCACAATCTGAGATGGAAAATGTAATTGTTATCATGCAGCTTTCTACTTTGATTGTGGCTACCTGCCTTGGTGATCCTTGTGGAAAAAGGCAGTATGTTTGAATCATGCAATATGTTTGAAATGTGCTTTTTTTTTTTTTAGCAACTAAGTGAGGTGACCTGTAATGGTACAATTTGTTATGTTTTTTATGAAGTACGAAGAAAACGCCATTAGAAAAAAGTTTAAAACTGTATGAGAAGGGAGAGTTTGTCCTATTATTTGAGTTTAATGTTAATACTGTACAGGGAGCACAGGTATCATTATCAGAGAGATTTTTGTCTTTTACGTTTTGTGTGTTACTATTGGTCCCCATTTGGAGGGTGGACCTAGACAGATTGAAACTGAGGAATTAAGGTTGAATGTCCTTCCTGCCAAAAGTATTGGCCCATCACCTCAATTTGAGCATTCTACTGTTACGCTATGGCAGTTCCCCAGAGAGAGATTTTTAAAGTTTGAAAATTCATAAGAGAAAAATTGCGGATGCTGATATATAGTCCACTGCTGGGCGTTATGAAGGGAATCCAGCTTTAATTCCCTAGCTCCAAATTGTTTGTCGGCAGCCCCTTTTAAATGGGGATTAATAGTGACTCAAAATCTGATAGTCTCTGCCTTTATTGAATGTGACACCATTTTGAAAAAAATATGAATTTATAGCAAAGATTATTTTTTATCTTACATAATCTCTTGGAGAAAAATACTTGTGTTCCTGTTTTCACATGAGCAGTCTACAATGTACTTTGTCTTTGATCAGTGCTATATATGGTTATACATTGTATGAACTTTTAGTTCTGCCTGCACCACCAACACAGCTCACACACTTTCTCGAATGTCTAACTTGCACGTATGTAGTCCAATATATCTAGCTTTAGAAATATGTAACTCACCATAGTGTCATTAGTATTGCACCATATATATTCTGCTTTTTATGTCATTTTATATCATTTCTGAACTGCTTCGGCTGCGCAAGACTGGGATTGCTTACTTAGTTGATAGTAACCTTATTTTGATAGCTGCTCGTATAAGTTATTCATTGGGAAAGGTGCTTTAAAACCTTTTATTGTATTAGTGTATTGATAAAAAAGTACGAATATAGTATAAAGAACATTAACAATATTTAAAACTCTGTAAGCCGTGTCTTTTTGTTTTTTAGTATACAGTATTATCTATTCTTGCCTGACACGTTTTGCTTTTCAGTTTTACTTCCTGTCAAAACACTTTATTTTAGAAATTTAATTTTCTTGTTTTTTTTTTACATTTCATTAATTTTGTCAATAAATTTTAGGTGCATTATATTTATTTTATTACAAAAAACAGATTCTTGAGCACCTGTCATATTCACATAACTTTTTTTAATGCGTACTTGACACTGTACGACGAGACATGGCAATCGGCTTTCCCTTGTTCTATTTGGGTTTTCTGTGTACTCTCTTATTCAGTTACAAAATGACAGTTTAATAAGCAGTAATTACAAATTTAATGTCGTTACCTATCTCAGTTAAATCTTTCCGCCTCTTGCAATAGGAATAGCCACAGTGAATCAGCCGTCTCCATATCACCCTACCACCTGCGTTCTGCTAAATTACTCCACACTTTCTTGTTTCCTTCCTCACCACAACATATACCTCCTTTTTGGCCTACCTCTCCCTGTATTGTTTGGCAGCTCCATCCTCATCGTCATTCTCCCAACATACCCATCATCCCTTCCCACCACATGTCCATGTCACCCCTGTCTTGCCTCTCTCATAATATACATTTTACAAGCGATTTTGAGAGTGATAGTTCAGCCCTTATTGTGTGCTTTTAACAGGAGTCATATTATTGTAACCCTTAAAGACGGTCTTAAGTTTTATCTTACAGTATATTTTTTTAGTGTTCTAAGTAATATTGTAGCAATGAGTTTTAGAACAGTACCCTTAGATTCTAGTTTGAATAATTACTTTTTTAGAGCTATGTTCATAGACTGTAGTTGCAAAAGTAGACCTTTTTGTTGGGTGGGTTTAATTAGTTTTTAGAACATACTGTATAAGATTATTAGAGTTTTGCTTGTTAAATATTGTGGTTTAGTAGAAATCCCCATAAGGAATAGTGGTACATTATTTAGACAATTGTAGTATCAGTGGTTGGTAGCACTTAGACTGCACTACTGACAAATTAGACATTAGCAGAAACTTGACACACATGACATGTTTAATACACCTGTTTTTAAAGATTAAATGAACATACTCTGACCAAACACGCAAACAAAAAAAATTGCTTTTTAGATTAAGATATTAATTCAGTTAGTAAAGGAGAGGAGACAAAAAACACCAGAAGTTTATTTTTTCAATTAATATAATGGGCATATAGAGCCATATCAGAATCTGACATAACAATGTCTAATATATTAAAAGAACACATTGTTGGCTCGAACACATTTATATTATACTCCTAAATACCTCCATTATCATATACATGAATAAATATGCAACCATTGTCGTAAATTGACACTGCACTGCAAACAACCTCATAGGCCAACAACGCAGTGTACACTCCGTGAGAACTCGGTAACTGCAACAACGACACCTAAAGACAAAATACAAGTGTTTAACATAAAAGATGATCTACAAAAAAATAACATTGAAAAAACTACTATGAAGCTAGTGGTTGATACAGATATAAACAGGTATGGCACCCGTAGCAAAGGTAGCAACACTGCTGCTGATTTTGGTGGTGCAGTCAGGCCAAAGGAATTCTTTTGGTGGTATGAGAGAGTATTCCATTGTAATGCCATAGATGTACGAGGTAAGAGAAATATTACATTTTGATCATTGTAAATCATGTGAAACATTACATCTTGGTCATTGAAAATACTCTGGTACATTAATTTTGATCAATGTAAATACTGAGAAATTGTTACATTTTGATAATTGTAAATAATGAGAAACATTACATTTCGAGCATTGTAAATTTGAGAAACATTACATTTTGATCATTGTATATCATGAGAAACATTACATATCGATCATTGTAAATTTACAATTATTGTACATCTGCGTGTGTATCATTGTAAAATTCATTTAAAATTATTATAAATATTTTATTACACATTTTTATATAGAATGGTATCGAAAAGAAAGACTGAAATCTATGTTGCCAATATGTTTATAACAAATTATTCAAAGACCGCATGTATGAATTTCACTTTGTAATCCATGATGTATGTAAATGTTTGTGTGATTTGAATTTTACTTACAAATAATGAGAAATATATATATATGCAACTTATTAACCTCAAGAGTAATCAGTTTAATAATGTCATTTGTATTTTAACAGCCGTTTCTGAATCCAACCGTGAAGAATCAGTCACTGGGATCGGCAGCCAAGATAAAAACCCAGCAATAAGGTATGTGAATTTGCTGTTTTACAGGAGCCTTTGACCCCGCAGCGTGGCGTTAGGAAGGGCATCCAGACTTTATTCCCCAACCTCAGTCCGTCTGTGTCCACTCCTAATTAGGGACTAATATTGACACATAAAACAAAGAGAGAGAATTTTTGTTCGCTATTTTATATCATTAATCCCCCTTCTAATAGGGGTGGATGCAGACCATCAGGAGCTTGGGAATTAAAGCTGAATGCTTTTCCTAATAGTCTGCGCTGGGCTTGAACGCTGGTTTGTCACTTCCCAATTTGAGTACCCTAACCACTGCGCTACTGTTGTACCCGTTGTGGGAGAAAAGCACTACGTCACTTACTCCCTGTGTCGTATGATCTCTCATATATGTGAGGATTGTGCAGGACTTTCCATCCCATCTCAGGATTGACAGGGTGTGTTAAATCCCTGTTTTCATTCCATTTTCATTCAGTTATGGTAATGTATAGGAGGAAGAGCATCCAACCTCAATCCTCCACCTCAAACATATCTGTGTCCACTTCCGTTCGAATGGGGACTAATTGTGGCACATAAAACGATGTATTGTGGTAATTGATGGTACCATGAAATCATTAGACCTGTGTGGATGTATTTATCAATATGAGATTTATGTTGACAATATTTATCATATATCTTGTGAATATAAAGTATTATTTAATCAGTATGTGGCCTGCTTAAATGTGACTGCGAGTGGATATTTGCAAGTATTGGAACAGAGGCAATTTTTTTTTCCCATTGGGCAGATTTTCTTTCGATGATGTATATAAAAACAGAATCGTGGCAGTATGTAATATGTGAATTACTTGCTAAATTAACAATATAAGTGATATTACTATATATTTGCTTATTATTTTAAATGTATTATGGACTGGAATAAGATAATTATGAGAGAGTGTTGCCATTCAATTTCATTAATCTCAGATTAATTAATCTTTCAGTTTCCTTGAAGCAAACAAGACATGGATCATTCTTGGTGTGGTTGGAGCTCTGCTCATTTTGACCCTCATTCAAGCCACCATCACCATACACAGACTACAGAAAAATAAATCTCCTCCTGTCAGCACAAAGGTAGGTGTTCAGTTAACATTTCTCTCATTCAAAAGTTTCATGACAATGATTATGCAGTGACTACAAAGAGATCTTGGTTGGAGCGAAAGTCTGCCTAATGCAAAGATTGCTCTTCGATATTTTATTTGAGATGGATTAACATTGATGAATCACCTTCTATAGCCATATATATATATATATATATATATATATATATATATATATATATATATATATATATATATATATATATATATATATATATATATATATATATATATATATATACACAGGGGGTCCTCGTTTAACGTCAGGGTTCCATTCCTGACAGCTGATTTAAAGCGGAGTTTGACATAAGTCGCAATTCCCCTAAGTTCGAACCTAGTCCCCCAACCTGTGTTAAAATAAATTATTTAAAACATTTGAAAAACTCTATGTTCCTAATTTATGATAAAAAAAATACTAAAACTTAGACACAATATGGCGGGCGGGAATAAACTGAGAGTTGTTCTTCTCATTCTTCTAATGCCGCATGACACAGTATTCTTACACTAAACTCAACAAATTATATCGAATAAAATCGTATTACAGCTGTGTTTGGTAAAATAAAATTGTAAATTCAATATAATCCTTCAATATAACCAAATATATAAAAAAAATTAATAAATAAAGCCATTAACTTGATGAATACAAATACTGTACAGTTCAGTTTGCAAGCTTTGTATTCGTGTGTATTTTGAATAAAGCCGTATTTACAGCTCTGTGTTTGGTCATTTTTTTTTTTAATTCAGTATAACCAAATGTATATATAAAAAAATTTGCAAATAAAGCCATTAACTTGATGAATACGAATACAGTTTTGTTTACTTCCTTTGTATTCGTGGGTATTTCAAATAAAATCGTATATACAGCTATGTGTTTGGTCATTTTTTTTTAAATTCAATATAATCCTTCAGTGTAACCAGATATATAAATAAATAAATTAATAAATAAATAAAGCCATTAACTTGATAAATACGAATACAGTTGTGTTTGCTACCATTATATTCATGTGTATTTCAAACCAAATTTTATTTACAGCTATGTGATTGTTTGTTTTTTCAGTTCAATATAGTCCATAAATATAACCAAATATATAAACAAATAAATAAATAAAGCCATTAACTTGATAAATATGAATACAGCAGTGCTGCTAACTGTGTATTCCTCTGCCACTCTTACGACCTATTTTGGTGCACGGTTTGAATTTAACGCACCAGGCAGGTAGGTCGAAAAATTAATTTATTAATAGTTTATTAATTATTATTTGGCCTTTGTTGTAACGGTGAAGCGACGTTATATGAAACGACTTTCTACGGGGACCTCCTGTGTGTATATATATATATATATATATATATATATATATATATATATATATATATATATATATATATATATATATATATATATATATATATATATTTATATATATATATATAAAAGAAGCAACCATCCAGGTATTAGCATCATTAAAGCAAGCACCTGCCTTATAGAGTTAAGATATTGAATGATAGCTTTGTTTGTTGCTTATATGACAGGTTTATGGTTTTATATTATTTCTGTAAAAAATAAACCTATTCTAAATTAGTCTCTTTAAACCGCTTTTTCTGTAGTATCTGAGCTTTTTTTTATTGTTATGTATGGGTCTTTTGATTTTCTTCAACTTGGTACTTTGAATATTTCTGGTTGTTTCTAAGATTTTCCATGCTAGCTGGCATATTCTTAAAATTTTCCCACTGTAGAACTAGAATACCAGAGTAAGGCCTTTGCTTTATGTAATTTTTATTGTGCATGTAATCCCTTGTAAAACTTTTTTCATTGTAATATACAGTAGCTGTGTTTGTCTATAACCTTGTAGCCACTGTCCGTCTTCGGAGATTACCTAAAAATGGCTATGGTTAGATCTGACCAACAACTTTTTCTAATATTGGAGTTCCTTGTAATCCAGAGTTATGTTAATGCTGTTTATTATATCCTTTTCTTCTCTTTACTTTGGCTTATCCTGGGAAAACGTTGGTTCTTCATTGTCTGCTACTTCCACCGCAACCTTATAGGTGGACCCATCTCCTGAAAACGGAATGGCGTTCGGTTATGGTGGTGCCGGGAATTCAGGGAGCGGACCTCAGACTGGGAGCCAAATAGGGTTAGTATCTGCTGAAGCGTTGCCATCGCCACCGCCGCCCTCTTACCCCTCTCCGCCTCTAAGCGGATACAGGTCTTCAAGCGTTATGTCGAACGACTCCCCAAGCAGCCCTATTAAAACAGGGACGCCACTCCACACAGAAACGCCTGGCATAGTGCCTGATTAAAGTTTTTGCTCCTTTGAGTGCTGCATGGCACACGTCTTTAGTTAAGGTATGGTGGTGGGCGTACGTTATAAATATCGCATGTTTGTCTTGTTTTATAGATGGAGTAGCCAGTTGAATTAGCAGTTATGTATATGTTATAGTCACAGAACAAAATATTAGATTATTCTTCTTCTTCTGCTTATGGTATGTACAGGACACTAAGCTTGGTCAAAATATCAAACTTTATATCAGTAACATTGTGTTTGAGTGTCTTATGTTTAATATGTTTAGTTTTCTGTTCTTGTAAATGTATTGACACTGCTCTGTAAAGCCTGAAACTGCACCTTTGAAACTGATTCCTTATTTATAGAAAGTAGATTTTCCGTTTTTTTATTAGTATTGTTTATTGTATGTGACATTGTAGCTCATGAAAAATTGAGACCCTACTTTTCACAAAATAATAAATCAATAATTGAATAAAAAGTAACATAATCAAACCTAACCTAATCTAACCGAAGAATGAGGACCTATAAAAATTTCAGTTCCCAGTTCTTCATGAGCTCAGAGATAATTCTATTTTCTTTTGGAACATTGACCAATTCTTCGTTATGTTATAACCCAATTTAGGCGTAGCTTTTAGCTTAAAAAACGTATGCTGTGTAAGTTTTAGCTTTTAATAAGTAAGAGCTTTGGAATGCATTTTAGTTTTTTTTTTAATGAAAGAAATTTTCTTTTTTGTTTATTTTCTTTAGTGTAGCTTTGGACATGCACTGCGGTGATCCCCAGATATTTAAAGACATGACCTTTTTTTCTTTTTTATAGTGTCTTTTGGTACATTGAAACATCTTAGCAATTGTGTCCATAAAACATTAGGACATACAGCATTATCTAATACATATTGACTGAAAATACTAATGGCAAATGAAGATGAAATTATATAGAAGAATATACACTGTTATGCTGATACTGTTTTAGCATTTTGGGACTGGTATCTTGGTGGTAGAGAGTGTGGGTTTGATTCCACTTCTCGGTATTAGGAGGGGCAGTCAGCCTCAGTTCCCCAGATCCAACATGTCAGTGTCCCCCCCATTCAAGCGGGAACTAATTTTGACACATAAAATAGTCCTGCAAAGGTTGCACAGCCCTAGCCCTCAATAGAAAAGGGAGTCCATGACGTAAAACCATATTATCACCATTATGCTGATTTCAGTATACAAACTCGTATTATAGCAAGGACAAAAGGAGTATTAACAATATATTGGAGGCACTTAGAAATTTATGGGTAGCACAGGGGTTTAAGCACTCGACTTTTAAAGTGAAAAATATATGTTCAAGCCCACCACAGGGCATAAGGAAGGGCGTCCAGCCTTACTTCACCAGCTCCAACTTGTCTGTGTCCACACCCTTTTGAAGGGCATAAGGAATGGCATCCAGCCTTAATTCACCAGCTGCAACTTGTCTGTGTCCACCCCCTTTTGAAGGGCATAAGGAATGGCGTCCAGCCTTACTTCACCAGCTCCAACTTGTCTGTGTCCACACCCTTTTGAAGGGAAGAATGTATCGAACTAAATGGCAAATGAACGACTCTTAAATAAGTGGGCGATATATTAATAAGTGTGAGAGATATAATCCATCTTTATTATGTATATGTAATTGTAGCTAACCGCATTATACTATTATGCCTATTGAATGGTTTTTCCCCTTTCTTAGTACATAAACAGCTCAAGTACGAGAATATAATATACATTCGTTACTTCATCTCTCTGTGCAAGAAAATCAGGTTTTTATGCATGGCACTATTAATCCATGTTCGATTGGGGATGGACACAGACAAGTTCGAGCTGGGGAATTAAGGCTGGATGCCCTTCTTAATGCCCTGCGATGGAACAAATATAAAAAATTCAAGTAAAGAGAATGTTTTTCTGAGAGTTTTGTAGCTATCTATCTTACACTCACTATATATTTGTATTCATCCCTAACTGCACAATGACTTTGTATGTCTTTAATGCATTATTCACCATGAAAATATAAGTTAGTATGCCAGCAACATTGCACTCTATGCTCATGATATAGTTTAAGGAGGCCATAAAGTTTGTGTACACACACTCACCAACTACTGACCGAGTTAGGTTCCAGAGGTTTGTTCATAAGTTGTGTTGAGGTAAAAAAAAAAGTACTGTACTACTCAGTACTCACTCATAGGCTAAAGACACTTAACTATTACATAAAACAAAATATACAGTATTAATGAATTTTATTATGCTCATAAGTTGATATTTTATAAGTACAGTACTGTATGTATGTTGGTTAAGCACCAGAGAGGCCTGCAATTATTACACAAGGTTCCAGGACCTTTTGTTTCAGATATCCCTGTTGAAGAGAGTGATTGAAAGCTTCTTCTCCAGCTATGACTTCAACAGTGAAGTACCTTTTGCCTTGGAATATGAGCTGAAGACACTTTTTCAGTAAAACGTCTTCAGCATAGACTGTTTTGTAGTTGGTGTGCCACACTAATGCTTCATTAACATATGAAATATTCAGAGATATCCTCACTACCATTTAATTTTTATCAAACCTTAGAAAAAGCACCAAGTCATAGCAAGTACAGAACAATCTTTACTGAATACACTTTTCTTGAAAAAAATGTTTAGGCCTATCTTGAAGTGGAACTTTCTGGTCTTCATATTTGGAAGAAGAATCTCCATCACTCTCTTCATTGGGAATATTTGGAATAATGGGTCTTGGAACCTTGTGAAATAATTACAGTCCACTCTGTTGATTTATGACTACTGCATATAACAAAGTCAACAGTATGAATGGATTTTAATACAGTAGTAATAATGTCATAATACAGCACAGTACCTTAATACATGCAATGATAGATGGGTAGATAATGTGTAGGATTTTGTTCGTAGTTATGAATATTCATAACTCGATTGTTTGTAAGTAGGGGAACTTCTGTATTTGTTTTTTATGTAACTGATATGATGTTTCTGTAAATAATACAGCTCTACATTAATGATTGCATGACCACTGTGGTATAGTGGTTATGCTCACAACTTCGATTCTTCAGGTTTAGGGTTGATGGCCCACCATGGTCTGAGGTTAGAAAGGGCATTCACTCAGGGTAAAGGTCTGACATGCCAAAACCACAGTCCTTTGCAAGAAGGCACCACCCTAGCACATAGAAATGGGAATCCGTGATGTAAAATCGATCATAGATCTCCAGTAATGGTTGCAAAAGAGTAATAAGAATTCGAACTTTTTAGGAGGATTGATGACATACATTTACGTCAAATCCTTTACATTGTTTTAGAGATGTTAAATTACGTTATTGCATTTGAAGTTATGTAATATGATAATGAAAACGTACATTATCTGAGGATGCGAAGTACATCCTGTCGTTTATGATAGCTGTAGAACTGTAGAAGAAAAGTATTTCGTTTTTTGTTAATGCTATATTATGAAGTAGCTCCATTATTGTGTAAGAGACTATACGTGCTTCTTGGAGATGATATTATGAACAAAGCACATTGATAATATTAATCCTTACTCATTATCCATTAATATTTTTCCCCCTGAGCAGGGCAAGAATACCTCCTCTGTGTTTCCCTGCTTGTAGTAAAAGTCATCTAAATTGAGCAAAGTGAGGGGACTGGGGATCCCCCCTTTGTATTTTTCTCCCACAAAGAATTAGATTTTTTGCTTCGACTCAGCCAGCTCCTTTTAAGCAGGATCATGGCTTTTGTGTATAGATAGAATTTTTTTCTAAGAAAAGAATTCTGTATTTCCTCATCTTACCTCAAATCTTTCAACAGGAACGCCTAATTACCAACTCTGGCTGGAAGGATTATAGTCAAGGTACTATGAACTACGCTTACGAGAGTTTTGAAACAGAGGAGAACGGTGTCAATTCACGTAGACAAGGTAACAATGGATCATTACGGCCAAGCGGCGTTCGTGGATCATACGGAAGGTCTAATGGGCACGCTCATAACGGCTACAGCAATGGTGGTATGCACGGTGGGCATATGTCACATCCAGCCGGATATGGGGGAGATACCCGATCGCTCCAGCGCCCGAGAAATGCGCCGCAAATACGTCCAGATCCGCGAGGCACTTACTCTCTACCGAGAGGCTCAACCACATCGTCATTACCATCTTACAATACTGCCATGCAAGAAATGACCCCTGATTTCTATTATTTGCCCTCACAGCGAAAGTACTCAGGGGAAGTGGTGCGCGTGTACGTTGATTATAACCAATCCAAGTAGAGGTGAACGTGAAATGTATTGCTCGGATGTTTACAAAAATGAAATTTAAATCCTTTCGAAAGGTATATCATGATGTATTTTAACTAAGTGAAATATATGTTGCTCAGATATTTACAAGAAATTTTAGCCTTTTGAAAGGCATATATTATTGTATTGTGAACTAAGTGAATAATGTGTCGCTTAGCTATTTACAAAGATAAAATTTGAACCCTTTTGATAGGCACATCTTGATGTATTGTGAACTAAGAATAGTAGCAGATCTGTTCCATGTAAATATGGTGTTGCCATTATTATTGTTTCAAAAGGGTTATCGAGCCATATGGGAATTAACTTTTTTACAAATGTCTAAGATTGTATGAGGCTCTTAGATGAGGAATATATTTTTTCTAATGTGTTTTTTTTCAAATCCTTGATTATATCTTTCAAAGACATTAAAAAGCATATTCAATTTTTGTCTAAGGCATGATACTCATATTAAATTATTCTTTTATTTTGCTTCTAATATAGCTTATTATGTTATTACATTAGTCATATTACACGTTTTTAAAGATTTTTTTTTTATATATATAAACTAGGGGAATTATTTTTGTGAAAAATTGAATGTACTAAAGACAGTATTTTATTATCTTATTATTTTTATTCAAAATGTTGCTGTTGTGAAGTTTTTCCTGTTTTAGGGTAGTTTTTTTTACTCATTATTTACATACATATTTCCATTTATTTGTAATAACAATATTATTTTTTCATTCTCTTCAGTAGATGTCTGTATCTATTTATCTCTGCCTTTGTAGTATAACAGGCACATACATACACAATGGCTTCAATCCCCCTTGTAATGGAGGTGGCTGTGCCAAAGCACACTTACTCACCTGAAGATAATAATACATCTCTGTCACTCCTCATAGCCTCGTGAGGATGGTGTTGGTGGGATGATGGCAACATTTTATTCCCAAGGAGCTAAGAGGAGTTTTTGGGGGTGTATTAGCATCTGGTGAATGTTTTTGATTTAGCTAAGCCACCCCCTTACAAGGGATAGAGCAGCCCTTGTGTATGTGCATATGTATAACCTATTCACTTTCCTCAGTTATACTTCATATTGCTCAAAGCTCTGTGTAATACAAGTATTATACTTTTTTTTTATTTTGTACATTGCTCTTATATACCATAGTCACATTATTAATATAAATTACTGTACGCATAAAGATAGATGTTGTGCCATGAGTATATCTTGACATGAATCCCTGAAAAGCTTGTGTTTCCCTTCTTTACTTTTTAAGGGTTTCCCTGCTGAATTGGTCGGCTAGGCTTGCTTCTCTTTGCTTATGGATATTTATGTATATTTTACACTTACGTGTTGCATATATGTTGCCTGTAGTCATCAGGGTGGTTATATCTGATTAAATTAAAAGGGAGGCAACTGGGCTCCATTATGCTCAACCCATCTTCATGGCCTCCTCCAGGACCGCAGTAGTGCAGTGGCTAGAGCACTCAGTGTTGGAGGGGACAGGCCCTTGTTGGAGCTCCCTGTGAGGTCGTTAGGATAGGAATCCAGCCTTAATACTTTAGCTTCAACCTGCCTGTGTTCACCTCCATCTGACTGAGGATTAATCGTGACACAAGAAATGGCAAACAACTTCCTCATGCCTTCCTGCAACTGTACTGTGGCAAGATAATGATCTCGTGGAGAATGGGAATACCTACCCTTCGCTTCCTTGTCCCTGTTCATCAGCCCTTGAAACATGCAGGGACATCCTAGGGGGTAGATGGCGGACCTGTAATTCACCACAGAGTAACTACTAACTAAACGAGTTAAGCATAATCTCTATTCCCACTTCCCTGGAAAACTTTTACACCTCTGTTTCAATACTGAATGAACTATATTTCTTCATTCCAAATTGTTCTTTTGTTATTTCAGGGCACAGTATGTAAATATCAAGAAAAATTGTAAGCTAATAAAAATGTATAGATATTTTACCGGTGTCAGTGAATTGGCTTCTGTTCTTCTCTTAATATTGATGCTGTTGTGTATTTGAGATGCCTTTAGAAATATTGTCATGACCCTGGAAGATAACGCTCTTTGGCACGAAGGAACTCCGACCTGGTAGTATTGGAATCGGACGATTAGGTGATGCTGATTGGGTGCTGACGTTTTGGCATTGCAGTTTCATAATTCCAGTTAGGTTTTCAAAATATGAAAATTTTGGCACCAGAACATCCGTCACCTAATGGACTGACACCAGACTGGATTTAGCACTCAAACAGCTGGTGCCAAAAACGGTTGCAACGATATGCACCAAACCCATAATATTGTATTAAAAGTAAGTCCATTATGAAAAGCAAATTATATATCTAGAGCCCTTATTTTGTAAATATTCGGATATATGTGCAATTGGGAGTATTTTTCTTTTTAGTTTACACACCTACCCAAAATATCTACTTGAATTCTTATTATGTATGCTAATGGATGGTAATGTAAAAAAGAAACTCATATTATTTCACTCATGCTTTGATATTCGTTTTCATATTTTTATGTCAGAATTTGTATTAATAGTTTCAGTTTTTAATATAATTTTAATATTACATTCCAATTCTATACTTTATAAATACTCGTTACTTATTTCTTATCTTGTCTGTATCGTTTATACATCTAAATTAATACTCGCCATGTTGTGAGTTCTGTACATAGTAATATTTCAGTATTATGTCTTTACTTTGAAGATTATTATTTGCCTTAAATTCTGCTGTAATACGCAACAGAATTTATATATTTTTATATGAACATCTCTGTCCTCTCTGTTTTCACATGCATTATATACAAATTTTATATTTAAATATGAACATCCCTGTCCTCTGTGTTTTCACCCCCATTACATACAAATTGTATATTTTAATATGAACGTCTCCGTCCTCTCTGTTTTCAACCTAATAATATACAAATTGTATATTTCCATATATATTTCTCTATCTCTGTTTTTTAATTCATTGTATACAAATTGTGTATTTTAATATGAACTCCTCCGTCCTCTGTTTTCACCCTCAATATATTTAAATTTCATCCTCTCTATCTACTGTTTTCATACTCATTTTATACAAATTGTATATTTTGATATGAACGTCTCTGTCCTCTCATTTTCACCCGCATTACATACAAATTGCACATTTTAATATGACCATTTCTGTCCTCTCTGTTTTGGCAATCATTATATACAAGTTCAATATTTTGATATGAATGTATCTCTCTCGGTTTTGTCACACATTATATACAAATTGCATATTTTAATATGAGCATCTCCATCCTCTGTTTTCGCACTCATTACATACAAATTTCATATTGTAATATGAGCTTCTCCGTCCTCTTGGTTTTCGCACTTAATATATACTTATAATTTTGGTTGTACCTTACAGAAACAAGTATTGAGTGACACACTTATGCTATCTCATTGCAAAATATTTGTATGTAGTTTTGTTATAATGTATAACGTAAAATACACCATATTGTGATGCATAATGTTCTTATTTTATGTTTGTTTTTTTGGCTAAGCCTTATTGTTCATCTGGATATTCATTATAGTTTTAATGTATAATTCAAAATGTCTTGTATCATTTATGTCGATAATGTGTTAATTGAACTATACTTGCAGATTGTAAGTTCAGGTTTCCCTGAACTTTTGTCAGTTTTGAACTGAAAATATAACTGCTAGAAATATAAGTTTCTCCAGTTCATATCAGAGTTTGTAGATGTTTTTATCCAAATAATCCAAACAGTATTTTCAGGAACACAAATATTTAGCAAAATCATTTGGAGTAAGTTGTTAAATTTAGATTATATTTTTATTCTTTGGACCTGTTTTAACCTACCATACTTAGCTGATGTAAATGTCAGAGAAATATCAGTTAATATTTTTTTAACACTAGAGCATTACTCTTGAATATGAACTAAAATAATTATCTATTTCTCAAATGTATACAGCCTAGTAAGTTGCTTGTGCTGATTAAGAATGTATAAAACTGTACACTGTTCTGTATTTAATGTATTAATAAATGTATGATAAGAATCTCTTTATCTATGCATATGTATATTTTTTCAACATGATGCCATTCCCTGCTGAAGCTAGCTGGGTGGCTAGAATTTACAAAAAGAGGGAGGCACCAGGGCCAGATTATTTTAACTAAACATAAACTTTAGGGAGGATGTAATGGCAAGCCCTTCACTCCCCTATTCCTTTCAATTGGTTCTTACTTGCAAAGAATGTTAGTGTTTGGTAATATATGTGCCAGTATTAATCCCCATTCAAATGAGGGTGGACACAGGTAGTAGCTGGGGAATTAAGGATGGATGACCTTTCTAAAGTCCCGCAGTGGCTCAGTGGGTGTTAGCCCACTGAGCTAACTGCACCGTTTTACATGTCAAAATTAGTCCCCATTCAAGTGGGGTGGAAACAACTTTGGGATTAAAGCTGGAGTCCCTTCTTAATGCCCCACAGTAGGCTCAAACACAACTTGTCTCTCTGAATCGAGTGTTCTAACTAGTAGTGTGTTCTGTAGTTTATATTCTTATTTAATGAATGACATGGAAGTATGTTATTTTTCAATCTGCTCTCAAAAGGTATTGAGTCATTATTAATCCCTATACGAATGGGAGGTGGATATAAACCGGTTGGAGCTGGGGTGTAAGGGCTGGATGCCCTTTCTAGCACCCCATGGTGGCACATGAACTTTATTGTGCAAGATCTCCGTCGAGTAGGATTTGTAACTTACAAGAGACAACATTTTGTCTCTGGATTTGCTCAAATTTATTAGGATCATTGAATACTTTCAAGTTCCTCTCTCTCTCTCTCTCTCTCTCTCTCTCTCTCTCTCTCTCTCTCTCTCTCTCTCTTGTCCTACTAATATTTATTTCTTCTCATTCTCAATAGTTTTTCCACCTACGCTGTTATCAATTATTCTTTCTCTTCCTTCTTTCTGCTTGTGCTTTCCCCCATACAGCTTCTTTTATCTCTCTTTTTTTATTCTTTCCAGTTTTGCAATATATTGAGTTTTTATTATTTTAATTAGTTCGTTTTTTTTAATATATATATATATATATATATATATATATATATATATATATATATATATATATATATATATATATATATATATATATATATATATATAATATATATATAATATATATATATATATATATATATATATATATATATATATATATATATATATATATATATATATATATATATATATATATATATATTTTTTTTTTTATTATTATTTAGAGTATTTTATTTGCTGGATTTCATATGAAAAGAATTTTAGTAAATAGTTAATTTTATTTTTTATTATTATTTTTTTTTTTAGTCAAAATTCTTTCAGATTTTCGTTGTATGGCCTCAGGAATTGAGCCCCGCAATGATGCTTACCGTGGGGCATTAAGAAGGCCGTCTAGAATGAGTTCCCCAGCCCCGCCACTCATTTCTTGAATTGGGAGATGTTGGATTTCTGCTTTTGCCATTCTTATTTTCTTTTCTTTGCACTGGTTTCTTCTGATATGAGAGTCTCTTTGTATGTATTCCAGGCGTGATGATCCGTACTGCGCTGCCGCCAAGTTGTCTTGTAGTTATGCTTTGACTCAGCCAACCCGCTTATAAGGGGTGTGGCGCTTAATAAGTTGATAAAAGTAGAATTTCTGTACCCATTACTAACATGGATAATTTGTACTAATAGCTATAAGCAGTAATAAACTCCATTTTTGTTATAATTTGAGTAATATAAAGAATTTGCGTTGGAAGTGTGTTCCATTTATTTGTATTAATGCCTAGATTGAATTTTAAGAACGCGAATGTATCGATTTTTAATTGACAAATTTAATGCACGTGAAATCACTATTACAGTCTATTAATTTCTAAAGCGTAAGAATTATAGTGAGAAATATACGTGCATCTGCTTTTAAGGTTTTACTTAGAACACGTGTGGTTTTCGAGAAAGGAATGTGGAAGTGACCATTCGATCCCCCAACCTCGTTATTGTAAATCTGTAGTAATTGTACTGAGCTTTGATATTTTAAAGTACGTGTAAAATCATTTTTATATAAATTTCTTAAAGCGTAAGAAATAGAGTGTTAAGATTGCGCCTGTTTTTAAGTTTTTTTCTTTTTTTTTGTTTTTTTCTCCGCGGGAGGAATGTTTTAGCGAAAGAAGGACATAAACGACAGATCGTTCTTTTTGTGTTATGATGATGGGGAATTAATATTACGATACGTGTGTGGCATGTTTTTTTTGAAGAATAAGAAATTTCGTGATATTAGTTCGAGATGAGTTTTTTGATTTCACGCTATGCAGGCGAAAGTAAGAGTAAAATTAGAGGAATTTGTGCTGTCCTAGAATAGGGAAGGTTTTTCAGTGTCACCCAAACGTAGCTTCAAGGGAGTAGAATGTTTGTTTGTTCGTTAGAATGGGACTTAGGACTAGTGAGGCAGTCTGTGACCGTGCGGCCCAACCGAGATTTCACCCTTACGCTTCTTACAACCAACGTTGTAAATTAAAGGGAATTTTATAGAAAGGGGACGATTGTTTTGTAAGTGATGCAGCGAGTGAGGCAGAGAATGAGTATGAATGACCGGGGGTATAATGGGGGGTTGCTCTAGGGGGTGAAATCGCGGAAAGCACCGTTAGGAAGCATGATTGGGGAGTCTGCGAGGATCGTTCCCCTGCTCCGCCAGGTCCTTCTGCATGCCATATCAGAGTGTATTTATGGGAGGTGATGCGCTGTTGCAATATCTAGTGAGGGATATGGATGAGAAGGTAATTCTCCACCTGCCCAGATATGGTTGAAATGCCGAGTTTGTTTTATTTTTGTTTTGTCCCCTACTCCGCCATTGAGATTATTCTTCGATTTCCGAGAGATTCCAAGATAGATGTTACGTGATGAAGGACGTGAATCTATGAATGATTCTTTATTTTCTTTGCTAGCTGCAGTATATACATTATTTGTCTGAAGAGATATGTTAGATTGATAAAGTAAAACTTTGCGAGTTTTAGCCATGATAATGTTTTATCAAAATTATTTCGGCTTGGTCATAAAGAAAGAGTGAGAGCTGACACGAAATGACAACAAGAATGTTACACAGCTGTATCCCGTATTTGAGAGAGCAGATATAAGTCAAATTCGAGATAGTAAAAGAAGATATATATTTTATGTTTGAATTGTTTATGTACAACTCCGTACGAGATTTTGAAGTTTAAGCAAAATGCATTCCTTACTGTTGCTAATGAAATATACTTTTTGTTTTTATTATTGCATACACAGAGATAGACTTTTTATATTCTTAGATACCCGTTTTTGTTATAGTTCTTTTTGTATTGAAGAAATCTTTAAAATCTTACTTAAAGGATTCTGAAAAGATTATCTAGAGATAACCATGGTTAATCCCTAGCATTTTCATGAATTTTAGATTACAATCGGGCTAATTGAAGATAATTGAGATTATTAGAGATTATTTGCTGAGTTTTAAAGTTAAAATTAATGACACTTAAGTCCTTTTTAAGAAGTTGTTAAGAAAAAGATATTTGTACTTTTGTTGATAGTAGTAGGGATAGTGTCACATATGATTTTAATCAGAGTGGGTGCGCTCCGACTCAACCCTCTGATTTATAGCAAGAAAAGGATTGTCATTATAGACAAGGATGTGTATGCCGTTACAGTAAAGTCCTTATCAAGATTAAACAGAAAGGAATGGATTTATGCTTCGACAGTTCTGCAGTTGTACACTAAGTTCTTTTTGCTTTTGTTTTTGTTAATGAGGGAATGAGAATAGCCGCTGACAATAAACGAAAGACTCTATCGATGGTCATTGCTAACGTTTGTTCACGTTCATTTGTTTATTTATTTTATTATTAGAGATACTCTGCGACAATTTTTTATTTTCAGTACTAGTAAAAGGAAGAGGCCCGTCTCAGCTGACACAGGATGGAGACCACGACATATTTCAAGGTCGCCCAATCTCTCTCTCTCTCTCTCTCTCTCCTACCTTTCACTCGACTCTGAGCCTGACAGAGGCTCCGTTCAATGCTAAAAGAACGTTGCTGTCTTTGATTTTTTTGTTTGTTTTTTTTCCAGCGAAGCTAGGCGATAATTGTGCTTACATTTTATTGCAGTCGATAGATTGTTGCATGCTGCTATTGCATGAATACTGATAAGACATCGGTAGCACCGCCATTTGCATAAAATATTTTAACCACATGGCGCAACTGTTTAGAGAATAAATAGAACTCCCATTGACAAATTGTGGAGCCAGCAAGTTGCCACTTATGCTATATATATATACATTGATTATGACAGCAGGAATTTGAATATTAAAGGAGACTGTTAGAATAAGCATCACTATGAAATATAAGTATAGAACTCTGTTCTTACTTCTGAATATCAGTCTCCACTGTATATATATTGACATTTCTGATTTAGTATATTTATTTTTATTGTTTATTATTCTTATTTTTAGATCATGATTATTAGTAATGTTATTATGTTGACTGATATTGTTGCTATCTCTCAATGGCCTGTTGCTAATTATTATTTTTGAAATGAAATCAGCAGTAACTTGATGATTTGTATCTTTTAACTGAATTCATACTTGACGTTATTGTAGCCACTGCTAATAAGAATGTTTCTTTAGTGGCTTTTCTCAGCATTTAATGATTATTCTTTTTGACATTTATAGTAGAGTAATGCTATGTAGCAGTTGCTAAGTCCTAAGTATCTTGGAATAATAATCTAGTTGTGTAGACACATACCTTCCATCACCACCCTATTCCTAGACAGCCCCGACCTGCAAGTTCTAAAAGTCTTTAGATTTTGTCCGTCAGACAAGTCCCTAGTGCCCATTGAATAGAGATTGCAATCACTTGCAGTTGCAGGGGAGGCAAAGTATAGCCTCGATTACCAACGTATGGCCATTGTTGGTACCCTGAAGTCATAGGGAACCTTTCTTACAACTGTAGTAGTGACAGAGGTTCAAATTTTCATCCCGAGATCTGCTTCGAAGGTACGTGTGGAGGGCCGTACAGGAAGAGAATCGCTGTGACGTTGCAGGTCTCCTGCGTGGTGGTCTTAGTCAAGATCGGCCGAGGGCTTTTTGTTGGATGTTCACCCTTGAGGGTGAGCGGACCTTCCACTTGTGTCCCGCGGGACGAGGAAGCCGGGCTGGAAGGATTAGCGGGATGGGCCCAGTCCTTGTCCTTTTTGTTTTGCCTAACCGAGTAACGGAGATATGGCAACAAACCTGGGCCTGCAGCAAGGACGGCGGGGGAGTGAAAGCGAAAGAATCCCCGAGGGAAACCGTGGAATCGCACCTAGCAAGAATTCATGAGCAAGGGACAGAGAAAACGAAAGTCGTCCTAAGACAGGGAGGACAGTCCTAAAAGAATAAAAGTTTTAAACTACTTTAAAAAACCCAGGTAATCTTGATGAAATCCCAGAAACAAGGAGATCCCCATACGTGTCATAACTGTAGTAAAAAGAGAGGAAAAGAAACGCAGAAATATTTTAAAATATTTTAATAATACCTTTAGAAGCCACGTAAATGAGAAAGAAAGATAATCCCTATACATGTCCAAACTTTAGTGAAGAGAGAAAGAAGGGTATTTAAAAAATCCCTTATTAGTTAATTAAAATTACCTCCGTATTAGAACTGAAAAAATGGGAAAGAAAATGTCCCCACCGTCTTTTGTGCTAAAAAAAAAAAAAAAAAAAAAAAAAAAAAAAATTTATGCTTATTTTTTTGTTTTGCTAGCTTCAAGATAATTCTAAGCGAAAACTCAGAGTCTCCCTTAAATATAGTGTTGAATAAGTGCCATTGATAAAGTGTATGATTTGAACTAAGATTAATAAGTTATTTTCTGCTTAAATAATATTAGTGTTTTGTTTTAGCATTATTGTTATTTGAATTATGATTTAATCTTTAGATTCATTAAGTTTTTATGTTAAGTGGTCTCTGAATAGTAATTGCATATAAAGACGATAAATATTTTGACTTTACCCACAGTCAAACATGTTTTGTTTCAGGAGTAGTTTTTAAGGCTTAATTTTAAGACAAATCAATGCCCCTAATAATGATAGGAAATAGAATTTATGAAGGTAAGGTCTCTTATAGAAATTACTGTTGATGTTATGGTCTATATCATTTTAAATGTGTATACATGCCAATACTCTACCTCATTTGTTTGCTAATGTGCTACATAAGTTATGATTTTACCGTAATTAACTCAATTTAGTCTTTTAAAGAAACGAGAGAAGTAGATGAATTAATGTTTTGATTTAAACTGGCTTTTGATCTTAATTAATGTTTGATATTAGTTTCACACTGGAATTATGGTTGTTTAAATATAAGAATATGTTTGTATTTCAGATTTCCAACAAGGAAATAGACCCTGCATGCTCTAGTTGTCTGTAAAAGTACTCTATATATGTTATGTTTGTGTAATTTGTATAGGAATTCTTAGAAAATAGCTTAAATAATTCGGCCCCATTTCTATTGTAAACTAATGTTAGCTAGGATATGTCCAAGAGCTCCCCGAAAATTAGCCCATGCTTCGACTGAAATAAGAGATATTTCAGTTTTGGTTGGGAGGGATGTCGTATGACTTCCGTCATGCTGAAGCCAGTCCGTCATGCTGAAGCCAGAATCTGAAACTTGTAACAGATCTTGAGGGGTAACGGTTGGTCGAGGGCACAGAGATTTTATTACAATGTTTGTAGAAAGTGTCAAGGAGATATATGACCGGAACCGTGAGACTTAGGATCTGGCATCGAGAAGGGCAGGAAAGGCCAGGAAGTTAGCCATTTCCTAAACCGCAGGAACATAAACTTGTGTTTCGTACGCAGGTACACGCCCAGGAGAGATGCCCAATAACTCCTCCCCGGAAGTAGGCGGGATTCCACTTTGAACCTGGCGTTGATTAGCGGGACTAGATCTCACTGATTTCATTGGAGAATTGGATGTTAAGCCACGCCCTGCCCCTGGGGGTATTTAAAGAGCCACCCAGGGCAGAGACAGTTAGTTAGAACTTTGCCCGGGGCACGAATAGATCATAGATTGTGATAGTCATAGGGTGGGGGCATTGAGGCGTCGGATGTGTTGTACTCTAGAATAAATATAAGCAAAGGAACTACTGCTTGTCCATTCTTACCTTGTAACCACGCTACCATAATTATAAGTATATATACGTAGGAGGAAAATCCCTACGTCAGTAGTGACAAACGGTGAGATAACCCAATCATCTTACAAAGTGTGAATTCAAATGGAAGTCCAAAATTCATACGACATATATATATATATATATATATATATATATATATATATATATATATATATATATATATATATATATATATATATATATATATATATATATATATATATATATATATATATATATATCCTGTGCCCTGTGGGGCGGGCACAATATCAAAGAATAGCCTCACCGTATTCCCTGCGTGTCGTAAAAGGTGACTAAAAGTGGACGGGGCGGGGGGACTGGGCATCCCCCCCTTGTACCAACCTCCTGTGAGACGTCAAAGAAGAAGGGGAGTGGGGGGGAGATAACTTCTCCCCAAACTGTTTTCCTTTTTTGATGTCGGCTACCCCCCAATTTAAGGGGGAAACAGCCAAGGTATATGTATGTATGTAATACAAATAAGATTTATTTTTCGTATATGACTTTATCTTAATTTACTGTCATATTTTTCATCTTTGATGTAATATGTCTGATGCTAGCAAGGGTAGCCAGAATGGAAAATGTTATATATATATATATATATATATATATATATATATATATATATATATATATATATATATATATATATATATATATATATATATATATATATATATATATATATATATATATATATATATATATATATATATATATATATATATATATATATATATATATATATATATATATATATATATATATATATATATATATAATGCACAATAATTAGCGTGTATAGTGTACAAATTCTCTCTTGAACAAATTTTCGTGCATAGTACAAAAATGTGCTCCCTCTCTCTCACGAACAAATTAGCGTGTATAGTACAAAAATAATTCTCTCTCTCTCTCTCTCTCTCTCTCTCTCTCTCTCTCTCTCTCTCTCTCTCTCTCTCTCTCTCTCTCTCTCTCATATTTTTGAAGTGTTCAACGTGGCGTTTGCTCTAAGCAATGATGAACAAACAATCAAACAAACATTTATTTCCAATTTTACACAAGTTTTTTTTTTTTTTTTTTTTTACACAAAACTAAGGGTACACTTATAAGTGGACATGAAATTAAGCAAAAAGTGAAAGAAAACGAAGATTAACTTGAATTAACAGATACGTATAATATAACAATAATCATACATACATACATACATATACCTTGGCTGTTTCCCCCTTAAATTGGGGGTAGCCGACATCAAGAGAGGAAAGTTTGGGGAGAAGTTATTCTCCCCTCTACTCCCCTTCTTCTTTGACGTCTCGCAGGAGGTTGATACAAGGGGGGGGGGGATTCCTACTGTAATAAAATGTTTACAAGTTAATGTTAATAATAAAGTAGTAATAGTGATACTCGATACAGGATCATTATCAGTATCATCACCATAATTGTGTTATTTATAATGAGAATAATTTTTTCTTGACTTAGGAATAAAAAGAGTTATTGTTAAGGGTACCACATTTCTCTGCATCTTTTCTTAATATTATATTTTCATAATACAGTATTTGCAAATTCATCTAGTCTTCATTGAATCTAATTTTTCAGACTTCAAGTTGTGGCTTCAACTTCCTAATTAAATATAAAAAAGTGAAATGTGGTTAGAAGAAAATTTGGGTAATTTTAAGCATATTTTTTTCCCAGAACTAATTTTATGTCATTGATCTCCTTAACGGACTGAGGTTAGCAAGGGCATGCACTCAGGGTAACGATTACATCTGCCAAAACAAGTCCTTTGCAAGAAGGCAACCGTCCAAGCCCTTACTATAAAAGGGAGTTCTTGACGTAAAACCGAAACCAGATATCTTTCACATGTTATAAAGGTAGATAAAAACTAAATTATATTCAGAAATAATTTTGTAAACGAGTAAATCTATTAAATAAATCTATTACACTTGCTCCATTCAAGTTGACATTACTATACATAAGTATCATAGAAAAAATTACGATTATCATATGTACAAATGCATTAAAAGACTAAATGACATTAACGAGAGGTAACAATATTATTAGTTAAACTTGAACAAAAATAAAGCATTTCAGTAAATTTCAAGGAATGATGTACAGTAGAAATGTACACCGTGCAGAAAACTGTTAATTTACAGTTCAAGTTTAGATTACAGTTGAACACCAAAAGTTTTTTTTAATACTATAGGTTTCATTTACAAACGTGTGCATATCTTAAAACAGATTAAAAGTTATTTTACAAATACTGCATTTCTTGACAGATTTAACGAAGTTCATCTTTAAGAAAAGGAGAATCTGAATTTCGTCTTAGGTGACTGAATGCTCGCCACGTGTTCATGACGTGTATCCTGAAGCTTGCAAGAAACTTGAGTGAGTATAGCTCAGACATATTTTTTTTTTATAAATGTGGTCTTTCCCAATCAAGATACAATTTTAAGGGAAACAGCCTCGGTATGTGTGTGTGTGTGTGTGTGTGTGTGTGTGTGTTTTATCAATTTGTGGTAATTTAACAGTTCAGTATTGCGGCCGAATTTCGGCTATTTTCCGCTAATTCTTAACCTAACTTCATAATTTAACTTAACCATGCTTTGGTTAGGTTAGGTTAAGAATGCTTAGGTTAGGTTAGGTTAAGAATGGCTAGGTTAGGTTATAAATGGTTAGGTTAAGAGTTGGTGGGAAATAGCCGAAATTCGGCCTCGATACTAAACTGTTAAATTACCCAATTTATGTTACATAAGAACTCCAATGGGTAAATGAATTTAAATAATAAACTCGTAAATTATTAAAATAGAGTAAAACGTATCTATAAAGGGGGGTTTGCACTGTCAAACGGTTCGTCGAACGCGGTTCGACAGACAAGTGTTTTGACGTAAAGCTTTTATTTATCCCCTCTTCTGATACCACTTTGTACGATAGAATCCCACCGAGTGTCACCACTGACGTAGGGTAATTACCTCCTTACGTTGTATACTTATAATTATGGTAGCGTGGTTGGTGAAAGACATCTTCTTATCCATAGTTTATTCTTATTTTAACATCTATGTACTCAGAGCTCCTATTACTACAGTTCCTGTTACGAATAATTCCTGAGTCCTACCCCCAAGAGGGGGAGGCTAACTCAGCTGTACTGTGTTACTCTGCTGCTGGCAAGGCCCGGTCTCTAACTCAACTCACTCTGCCTGCCCTGGGTGGTTCTTGAAATACCCCAAGGGCAGGGGCGTGGCTTGTATGGGGAATAAAGGACTGGTTTATATCTCTCACCCTCTTGAGATATGAGATACGCCAGATGGCGAGTCCCAAAAGTCCTACGACAGTTTGAAGTGATGTTCGAACGTGTGAATGGGGTATTTGGTTGTCGAACATGTTTGTCGAACGTGTTCAACAACCCAATACCCCGTTCACACGTTCGAACATCACTTCAAACACTTGTCTGTCGAACCGCGTTCGACGAACCGTGTGACTGTGTAAACCCCCCTTAATCCTAGCTGAAGTCGAGGGGGGGGGGTTAAAAGGAAAAGGACATTTTGTTGCTGTGTTATTTTGTTGTTTTGGAAAAAAAAAAAAAGGTAGTGAGCGCAGGGTTGCCAGGTCTGTCCTTTTAAAGACAATCTGTCCTTTTTGAGACCCGCCTGTCCTTTTTGAGACCCGCCTGTCTTTTTTTTCTCGAGAAAAAAAGGACAGCCAAAAACTGTCCAAGCTCTCCAGCCATTGCTGCAGACGAGAGCAAAGTTATTTCCTTAGAAGAAATTTTTTCCTTTGATTTTCAAGTGAGAATCCTTTTTTGTAGGATAGATGTCTTTTTTTTTATTGCACGTCTGTCATTTTTCTCATCAAAGCATCTGGCAACCCTGGCTGAGCCGGCGACTTAAATTGTCAGCAACTCTGGCTGAGAACCGGCTGCATAGTGCTGTGGTGAGTTACAGAGGTAAGTTATCTAAAAACTTAGCACGAGGGTCTGCCCCTCTCTTTTTTTATTTTTTACTTTAATTAATTTTCGTGCTTTTCCCTCCTATCCTATCCCGTCCTTTAAAAAGAAGAAGAAGAAAAAAAAAAGTAAGTTTGGGGGTAAAATGGATAACTGCGTCATTGGAGATAAAAATGTTTTTCAATTAAGCCTAAATTGTAGCTATTAATGAGTAATTGGGTAATAGGTTTCTTGTTGCCTATTACTTTGACTTCAAAGGTATGAATTCTGAGAGTGGACACACCTTTGAAGGATTCTAGTGATTTTTATTAACTTTGGGCAAAATAAGTTTTGAAAAATTGTAATAGGGTGATTATAAGTCTCGACTAATGTGAAAATCAATACATTAGGGTTAATTAGTGATATCATTAACTGAAATAGAGTGAAACATGAGTTGTAGTGGTTGCTTAAAACCACCACCCTTGAGGTCGTGGAAAACATGAAAACATTTAAAAGATAAGAAGCAAATATAAAAGAAACAAATTAACATTAATGATTGTATAGATGAATTTGTAACTACTTGTATAGAGTATAAAAATGAGAAAGAGTTAAAAGGAAAAGGTGAAACAATACTCAGAGAATATATAACAATGGCAACGGCACACCCTTTTACTTGAAGAGTCAGCAGTTTCTGCCAATGCTGTTACTATGTGGGCATTGCAGAACAGTTGTCGTCGATGAGGGTATTATCTGTGACGTTTATGAGAAGTATCATTGAGGGGAACATTGTTCTGGTTTGGAGAATTTGGGCAAGAATGTTATCAACAATGTTATCAACAGCAAAAGGAGTATGTACAAATGTTTTGGATGTGAGAAAAACAGATCAATAGAAGGTGTACAAGGGGAATATCGCAATGCAAATGCTGAATCATCAGACATATAATGGATCAAATGCATCAGCAACAGAATATCATAGAAGGCATATTTAAGCAAATGGAAAGCCTTTGTCAACAGAATGAAGAATTAAAACAACACATATTAGAAATTTATATGAAAGTTAGCAGCAATATAAAAAGTGACGAGAAACCTGATGAAGACCAGAAGATGAAAACTTACTCAGAGAAGTTGAAAACTAAGAATACACTTGTGATGAGAAAGTAAAGGCAGCAGAAAACAAAAAGAAGATAATGAAGCTAAAAACAGAAATTGATGAAGTAAAAGATACCAAGGATGGTCACTTGATTGTAAATTTTATAGACAAAGATAAATTGGAGGATGCTAAGAAAGAATTTGATGACAACAAAGAAGAGAGTAGCATCTCAATAAATGAAAAGAATAAGCTTAAGCCAAAAATTAAGGTATTTAACGTTTCCAAAGAAGAAGATGAAGAAGATATTGTAGACAACATAGTCATGTTGAATTCATGGATTCAAACACTTTTTAAAGATGATGATTTTAAAATTGTCAAGAAATTGAATGCAAAATAAGATGATAGGTATCATCTTATCATAAAATGCAGCCCAGAAATAAGGAAACAAATCTTTATTCGTGATGTGTTGTATACAATGTATATATATATATATATATATATATATATATATATATATATATATATATATATATATATATATATATATATATATATATATATATATATATATATATGTAATTATTATTATTATTATTATTATTATTATTATATATGTGTGGGAGGACGTGTACGCATTGAGCTCCCGATAATATTGCGTTTATCAAGTGACAGAGTTTAAATGCACAGCTATAAAATTAACGAAAGCATACTGAAATATAAATCTTCAAATTTAAGTCAGAGTGATTATTACAACTTTAGTGTTTAAAAAGATACAAAGAAAATTCATTATAATCTTATAACATATCAGAAACCGTTGAGAGTGTCTCTCCCAGTGTTACCGATTTCAACCACAACCTCTCGCGACCGACCTAAAAAGGACCTTTCTTAGGTGAACCTGCAGTTCCCCTCATACCGCAGTTTCCCTCCCATTCACACCAGAATGTCCTCATCGAAAATGTTGACCTTTATGACCTTACGTGTGTAAATACTGATAATTTTCCCGAAGTGTTTATATCATCTCTGGACAGAATATTCGTATATTCACGTGAGGACATCAGAAGGGAATTGGAAAAAATTAAAAAAGTCACTCTGTACAAAACAAGTCAACTTTTGCTTTCGAAGGTAGTGGAACTCCTTCCCCAATACAGTGGTAAACACATCATAAAAAAATGTGTAAAAAAATAAATAATTACAAACATAATCATTTTTAGCGCAAGTGTCCTGAATATCTCAATTTTTTTTTTTTTTATTCAGATAACTGTACATGGGGACATGTGCACATGGGCACTCCCAGTCATATTGCAGTTGATAACATTACAATCTATGTGGTTATGTATAAATAACATACTAATAGAATTTGCAATTAATTTAAAATATCATAGCAAGTAATTAATAATAAAATATAGTGTAATAATTGAAGAGTACTTGAAGAGTAATCATTGTGACAATATTTTCAATAGCCCTTGTTGAGTGCTATCATTTAAATTCCGTTTTTACTTTTCAACAGTACTACTGCAGACAATTTGAAGCAGATATAGAATAACAATTTTCAGGTTAGAATAATAAGTAGGTACATACATATATATATACACACACATACATACACACACACACACATATATATATATATATATATATATATATATATATATATATATATATATATATATATATATATATATATATATATATATATATATATATATATATATATATATATATATGCATGCATTAATTAGATGAGCAATAGAAACACCACTGGGGCTTCATAGCCATACATATCAAGGAGAGAGAGAGAGAGAGAGAGAGAGAGAGAGAGAGAGAGAGAGAGAGAGAGAGAGAGAGAGTTTGTGGTATTCATTTCAGCAAAAGGAGTTATTCGTCCTTACTACAGATAAAGACACATCCATGCATACTCATACACATCATTGTCATCTGAGGGTAACACAGCAGAGGAAAGTGCATGTACTTAATTGCATATACGTACACATATAAACCTGAACATACATACATACATACACATAAACACAGTGCCATATAATGGAGGATAAATTTGGAAGGAAAAGAAAGAGAAAGACTGAAAGCCTTTCCCCTTCTCCACCCTTCAAATTATGTACGTGAGAGAGAATTACGTCAATTAATCCATTATCACTATTATCACAACCATTGCTACCACCATCATGATTATTATTATCATCATTATTATTATTATTATTATTATTATTATCATTATTATTATTACTATTATTATTATTATTATTATTATTATTATTATTATTATTATTATTATTACCATCATCATTACTACAGCTTTTGTATATAGATAGAGTTATGAATCAAAAGTAGTAATTATTGATACATATAGACATGCACATACATATACATATACACATATACATACATATATACATATAAATACATATACACATACTTATACATATCTCAATGAATGCAATAAATGGTGAACTTGACAAACTCTTTCAACCTCAAACTTCGGTTGTAAAATCCATAGAGTCTAAAAAAACACACGACCTAGGAGACCTACATCGAATGATAGAAAGTCTTGCAGATAAGGGAAACAAGAGAACTATACATTAAAGCAAGAAATGAATACAATAGTTAGATTGAAAAAACTAAAAGAACATTCTACAACAAAGAGTCAAAAAATAAGGATACAAAACGGATGCATAAGAATTTAGAGGAATTATTAGGCATAAAACAAGAAAAAGTTCTGCCAAATAACTGTAATAACCCAAATGAATTGGCAAATAATTGTGCTATATATTTTGATAATAAAACAGAAATTATTTATAGAAGTTTTACTGATATAAATTTTATAGATACATCATTTATGCCACAATCGGAATATAAAAAGCCAAATAAATTCAAGGAATTAAACATGGATGATCTAACAAAAGTAATTGGTAGAGTGAAGTGTACATATTGTGAAAATGACCCATTCATGATAAAAGATATTAATGATGCTCCAAATATAAGCTTAATATATGATTTCTACCTCAAAATTGTAAACATGAGTATGAGACAATCTAAATTTCCGAAAAGTGAAAAATTAGGATGCATTAAACCAACCTATAAAGGAAAAGGTGACCATAATGACTTAGGTTCTTTCAGGCCGGTATCAAACTTGTCATATTTATAAAAAATAATTGAAACTGTAATTAATGATCAATTATGGATTCACCTTAGAGACATCAATATCATACCAGAAAATCAACCAGCTTACAGAGAAAATCACTCGACAGAAACAACAGTTTGCTCTATTATGAATGATATGATTACTATGGTTGACAATGAAAAGTGTGGAATATTGATAATGCTTGACCTCAGTGCTGCATTTGATACAGTTGTCCATGAGTATCTTCTTAGAGACTTGAAATCTATTGGCATAGATGAAAATGCGTATAAATGGCTTGAAAGCTTTTTACAAAATAGGATAGCTATAGTTACAATATCGAATGCAAAATCTAATATAATGGATATAAATAAGGGGGTACCACAGGGTAGTGTCTTGGGTCCCACATTATTTAATATCTATACAATTGAGTTATCGTGGATTCTAAAAAAACATAATGTTGGATATAAATTGTATGCTGATGATACTCAATACTATTTTGCGATAACAACCATTCAGAACACTACTAATAAGATTGATGAAATAATGGTCGACATAAAAAAACTGGATAGTTAAAATGGACAGAATATACCTTAGAAAAACTTTGCACAATTAGAATATATGCAGATTGGAGCATCCAAAATCAAACTTGGTCGTTTTTATTGACAATACTTTAACTGTGAAAAATCAGATATTGAATATAGTAAAAACATGCAATTATCATCTTAGAAATATTGCATTTATCAAAAAGTATTTAAATGAAGATACCCTAAATACGCTGGTTCATAACCATATAATATCTAGATTGGATTATTGCAATTCCTTTTACTGTGGTTTGTCCAACAATTTATTAAAAAAAATTTCAGATCATTCAAAATAAAGCAGCAAGATTAATAAAAGGCACACAGCGACGTCATAGAATTACACCGACACTGATTGAATTGCATTGGCTGCCGATAAAAGCAAGAATTGAATACAAAATCTGTTTGCTAACCTACAAGACATTAAAGACCTGAGAACCGAAATACTTTCATGATTATTGAGTCCTTTTTGAACTTGGAACAAACATCACAATGAGACATGCAAATGACAAATATAGACTGCATGAACCAAGATCTAATCCAAATATTGGTAGTAGAACCTATCCATATAGTGCTCCAAGATTATATAATGAAGTATCAGTGCTACTCCGAGACAGTGAAGATGTGGTGCAATTTAAGAAAAAACTTAAAATAATACTTATTTGAAAAATGCTACGATATCGAACTCTTTACTATAAATGAGCCCTTCAAGGTGTAAGAAAGATAAAAAATAAAAAAAATAAAAAATTTAAACTTAAGACCCGCCAGAGAGGAGGCGAAGCCTTCTACAGGTGGATATAAACCACAAAAAGTAAAAGTAAGTATGGGCCCTCATGCAAGCCTTTGGGAACACTGATATTTCTCATGAATACTTGAAGGTAAAAGACCCCTTGATAAGAAATTTTAATGTAAAAAAGAGATGCTGTTTATTTTAACGGTTATACATGTCTTAGTAAGTGAAATTTACGTTTTTTCAATGTATTTTTTTATGGGTTTTGAACGAACCTGATCATCAAAAAAGTCGGAAGCTATTGTTAACCCATAATAACCTAACCCATCCTATGGATGAGACGGGTGTAATTGTTTAAAAATACCAGAGATACCTAAGCAGATGACATAATAACCATCATTAACACAGAGAGAGAGAGAGAGAGAGAAAACAAGATGACAAGGAGATTGCATAGATGGGACTAAGAGAACTAGAAGAAGGCTAAAGGACTTTACGGATATGAAAGATTCTGTGCCGCATGGTCATTGGCTTAATGTTTAACAGATCTAACAATAATTGGAGCTCTCGGAATTTAAGAAGGTAATACTGAGTGTGTTGACCAGAACGCTGTTTTAATAAGACCTGTTTAGTGCTTTGTTATTTGTCGGTGGTACACATACAAGTATCCCCTGTACAGTAATACCTTGGGTTAGGATGATTGACTTGAAGTATTTTCAGTTTTGCATCCATTTTTATATTAGTGATAGGAAAACTATTAGGGTAGTTTACAGTTTAGCGGGCCATGCCCCTCAACGACCTCATCCCTCCACTCAGGTAAGTAGTTCGACTGTAGGTTAGGTAAGTATTTTTAGTTAGGATAGTAAGATGGGAGGTCCCAGGGGGGCAAAGCCATCCTGGCTATGAGGTTAGGCAAGTATTTTTAGTTAGGATAGTAAAAAAAATTTTTATATGCCTATTTTCACCATTTTTGTTGTGTGTTCATCCACCAGTTCTCTAGTCAGAGCCTATCGCCATCCATTGGTAGGTTTTGAACATTGGTATGGCCCGCTAAATTGTAGATATTCCAACTATTATTCAACTAGTGTCAGTTTATGCAACTTTCATGTCAATCTGCAAAAAACTATTGAAAACCCATTTTTCATATTTGCATATAAGAAAGTGCAAGATCACTTGAAAATATATGTTAAAATATATGCAATAATTTGTAAGATCATTTAAAAGCATACATAATGTAAAAATATTGTGTCTGCTATGTGCTGTATATATGTAGTGTATATAAAGAAATCACTGGTAAAAATAAAAAAGATGCAAAGGCACTTAAAAATTAATTCTAAGCTATATAGGAATAATACTTTCTAGCATGTACAAAATAATTTGGCAGCTTAAAAATGTGTAAGATATTGTGTATAGTATGTATAGTAAATATGTAAAAAAAATCACCTAAGAATAAATAGGTGCAAAATCCCATTAAAAAACTAATTAAAAAATTTATCAAATGTATGAAATAATTTAAAAGTTAATGATATTATGCAAATTTATTGAAGAGACAGTCAAAATTTTGAACTTTCGAGTGACATTATTGTGTTAGCCACGTTATTGGGGCTACTTATATGTGTAAATTGGGGATCTAGATAATTTTTCAGCTTGAGTTGTAGGTCTTGGAAAGAATTAAGGACATATGGCGGGGTGTTACTGTACAGTAGTATTAGTACAAAGTATATTGCATTACTATTTACTCTTTTTAATATAATGCTTAATTTTCTATGGCTCTAGTTGTTTTTGTATTTTAATTATTACATTATGTTCACTGCCTTGTACAGTAATATAGTTTTTTTTTACTGTCTGGCAATTACAAGTGACATTGGAGTGTTTGTTGCATGAAATATTATGAATATAGAGTTGAGAAGGATCAGCGGAGCTAGGTCAGTATTTAAGAAAAAATATATATGTAACCCAACCTAGCCTAACCTAACCTAACCTTCAAGTTGTCGTAAAATTCTATCGTTCATGCTGACTTTATGAAATGTGGGCAACAGTAAATTTTTAAATAAATTGGGCTGACTTATATACAGGGTTTAACGAAAATTGTCAGTGTGCTGATTATTTTTAAGCACAAAATGAGCATAGTACTTCCATAAAATACCTTCAGAATTCACCTAGTCACCCAACACTGACTTTGTTCCATAAGAGTTATACTGTATTTTCTTTGCAGACTTGGTCTACTTATCCTAATCCATCTGTCTGACGCCAGAGCTCCTTTATCCAGTAAGCAAGTTAGCAAACACATAGATCGAGCTTATCATCTTAAGGTAAAGAAAAAAAAACTAGAAAACAACATAAATATGAAGAAAGCTTCACATAAGAAACACGGTAACAGTAGGGCCACAGAGACCAAAGAGCCATCACGTTCGAAACGGGATAAACCTAAGGACTTGCGCACTTCTGAAAGGATCAAAGCAAGATCATCTAAGAATACTGACTCAGAATTATCCACTTGTGATACTCTCTCTAGTAGTGGGAGCAGTACTGACTCTTCCACACCAGAATCAGAAGCTTGTTGTAGTTCCCTCATGGGCAAATTTGTTACTGATAGTGAGAGTGAGGTAAAAATTACATTTATTTATTTATTTTCTTTGTAGGAGATTAAATAATTAAAATACGACGGGTTTATTGTACCCCATACCCTAATATCCAGCCAAGAAGCTATAATAGAACTATATGATCTGATCTTGACATGTTTCATATATCTCAATGAAAATCTTGACAGTAGAGACTAAGCCCGAGACAACTGTAGCTGTGTGAAAATGACTTTATATTATGAAGTACTATTAAGTGATTAAACTGAGAATAATTATATAGTTTACCACACTGAATGCTGAAAGTGTATTTGCAGTATTAATTTTATTAGATGTGGCATCAGTCCTGAGTAAGCTACATGTATTATTCATTATGCATTACTGCATATTGAGGAGCAAATATAGATAGTAAAACAACATATTGCTCAATCACACTTACTATGGCCAATATTTTTTCAATACCAGTTTATGACTTGTTTACAGTCCAGAATATTGTAGCGAGTACTCCATAGCTAGGTATTTTATTGGAAAAAAATTAGCTTTTGAACTGTAAAAATTATTGTTGTTCCACACTTCATATGGTATATACTTTTGATATCGTCTTCAGTCTTGGGTAATTTTTGGTATCTTTTATTACATTTTCACTATATATTACTTTTTTACTGTCTCTACTTTGCTTTTTCTGGTCCAGGATGAAAACGTCACAAGAATGCATGTTGTAGTCGAGGATGAAGTCCTATTGAGATTTGGAGTTACAAAGTGTGAGGATTCTGAAGATGATGTGGATATCCGTATCTTCCTTCCAAAGGTTAGATACCGTGAGAATGTGGAAGATGAGAGAAGCTCCCCATCCCAAAGCTTGTGTGGTGCAGTGGCAAATGTCCAATTAGGAAGTGATTTTGAAGAAACAGAGAGAAGTGAGGAAGAGGCTCGACTTGAAGAGGAGAAAGTAAAGAAGCAATATGGTGTCAGAGAGTGTTCTGTGCAATTAGATGATCTTAAATATTCACGGAATAGAGATGGAAATCATAAGTATTGGCCGTCCAGTAGCACACACTCTGTTGATGCTCGTGCATATAATTTTGAAGGATTTTGAAGGTATGTTCTAAAAGGCGTTATTCATCTTGTAGTGACTTGTCATACTTTTAAAAATATTGGCAATTAAGAGAGTTCCTGCAAAAGAACAGTTTTGGGTAAGTTATGATGATATCTTTTTTGAAGGTCATATTGCTAATAGGTGTGAATGCGATATGTTCATTTCTTTATTGTTGTATATCATTATTTCACATATATTTATAAATAGGTTATTATAATAAACAGTAATAAAGTGTACTATACAGTTAAAAAAAAGACCCCTTTATATGATTACTGTTTTTCCTAATGATTTGATGCCCCAACTTATGACTGATCTGCCTTGCACCCAGTTGGTCGGAATTGAACGAAATTGTAAGATGGAGACTACCTGTTCCCTGTTCCGTATTAGTAAAATCCATTTTTTATTTTTTTTTTGAGCATTTACCCTCCACTCATGTCCACTACCAGTTTGATGATCAGGTATATTTCGTCATCTTTTATTGTGGTGGACAACGTATATGCAATTTACGGTGTGCAAAAGGCTATGCAATGAATAATAGTACATCTAAGTCAAAGCCTTGTAGAAGATAATATATTGGAATAATCATCAGGAAGTAGTTAAGTACATAAGTTTCTCAAGTGCCCTGAAAATCTTAACTCCAAATACTGGTGTATTAATAAAACCCAGTACCAGTTCAATTTTTTTTTTAACATATTATTTCTACGGTATCCTTGGTATGTATATATTATAAAGCATGAGCCTATGAAATCAATATACTCAATTGTAGTTTTGATATATTTTTTTTAAATATCTATGATTTATGATGACTTGGAGTCGAGATTCAAGATGGTTATTTGATAATAAGCTGCAGTAGGTGAGAGTAAATAGAATATTTGTAAGCAAAAATCGTGAACTTAGTTATATGTATACTTGTACATATATTAATATGAATAATTTTTTTGTTTTCACATATGTAATGTGCTTAATTGATGTATTAATATGTTTAAAGAGGATGAATATGATCACTTGTTTGATGGTAGTAGTTGATATCTGACATATTTCTATATGTTCTTGAAGGATTTTGTACTTTCTTCATTAAGATAACTATATGGTGTTAATATTTTGTGCTTTAAGCAATCAGCAATATGAAGTACTCAGATGCCAAGTTTTTTGTATTCATACTTTGATCTTAATTTTGTATGTAGCATATTTTGATGTTACATACAATTTAAGTTCAAATTATTTTACGTTTAAGAACCACACATATATTGGTCTAATTTAATTTTCACCATTTCCCACTCATTGATGATGAAGATATTTTGGCTCTGCCATTACTCTTCCTGATGAGCTACAAATATTATATCTTATTTGTGGCATTTTTTTTTACTCTTAGAATGAGTTATTTCATGTGTCCCTCATCCATTGATGAACTATGACTGTAATTCTTTCAATTTTTTACTATAACTGACTTTATCATTATCTTCTGAGATTTCTGTCACTGCCACAGCATTTTCTGTTTGGTTATCAGTTTATATATAAAGAAAGTTTTGGGAATCAAATATATAAGTGCAAAACATTATTTTTATCATTACAAAGCATCCTTATAATAAATAAATAAAAAATTTTATGAGACATTCAGGTATCCTAAATTATCCCCTACTTATGAATGGTTTTCCTTGCTTACGTTCTGTATAGAAAACGT
>JAXCGZ010006091.1:0-5000 GCA_037179515.1 Halocaridina rubra
CAAACCCTTGATGCAGACCAACATTTACTGAGAGACCTTTCGTCAAGCCCACACTGCTCTTAACATTTGCCTCTGCCCTCTCATACATATCTTGAATGATCCTTACATATTTCTCGGGGACTCCCTTTTCTCTAATACACATCCACACCTCTTGACGTAGTACTCGATCATATGCCTTTTCCATGTCAATAAAGACCATATGCAGTCCTTTCTGTTTCTCCCGATGCTTTTCCATCAATTGTCTCAAGGCAAATATGGCATCCACTGTCCCTCTTCCAGGTATGAAGCCGAACTGTTCATCCCCTATTGTCGTTATCTCTCTGAGTCTCCTCTCTATGATCTTCTCTCATATCTTCATAGTATTACTTAACAACTTTATACCTTTATAGTTTCCACACTCCTGAATGTTTCCCTCCCCTTTATAGATTGGGATGATTAAGTTTCCTCTCCACTCCTCTGGCATCTTTTCCTGACTAAAGATCTTTTGCATTAAGTCCCACAAGATATATATGCCTTCCTCTGCAAGACTCTTCCATACCTCCATTGGCATCTTATCAGGTCCAGCTGCCTTTCCATTTTTCATTTTCTTACTGCCTGCTCTACCTCTCTTCTAGCCACTGTTGTTGTAACTGCTTCATTTGGAAGTCCATCCTCAAATACTGCTCATGGGTTCTCTTCATTTAGTAATCCTTCAAAATAAGTTTCCCATCTGCTTTTTATTTCATCCTCTTCTGCTATAACTACTCCATAGTAATCCTTTATATGTCTTACTTGGATCAAGTCCTTAGTTGCAGCATCTCGGGCCTTGGCAATTCGCTATATTTTCTTCTCTCCTTCTGGTGTTTCCAGCTCTTCATAGACTTCATTAATGTCTCTGTCTTTGCTTTTGCTACTGCTCTCCTTGTCTCCTTCTTTGCCTGATTGTACTCCTCTTTATCCTGATCCAGACCTGATAAATCTGCCTTTTTCTAAGCTTCTTTCTTGTTCTTCATCCATTCTTGTACTTCCTCATTCCACCACCATGACTCTTTATCATTTGGTGGTTTCCCTCCTCATGACTTTCCAAGTACCTCCTCACCAACCCTCAAAATCACCTTACTATTCTCTGTCCACCATTCTTGTACATCTCCATGCAACCTTATCGCTTCCAGCACTCTTCTCTTAAACATAGCTCTCAGCTCTGCATCTTTCAGTCTCCACCACTTTATCTTTGGGTCCATTCTCGGCTTCTTACTTTTCCTACATTTCCTGAGCCCGCAATCAGTTACCACTATCCTATGTTGCACTGCTACACTCTCCCCATTTATTACTTTACAGTTGCTAATCTCCTTCAGATAGCCTCTCCTACACAACAATAAATCTATCTGGCTCTCCCTTACACCACTACTGTATGTAGTCAATCTGTTTTCCTTTTTCTCAAAGAATGTGTTGACCAAAGCCAGATCAAATGCCACTGCAAAATCAATCACTCTCTCTCCCCCCTCATTTCCCTCGGCCACCCCCCACCCCCCATGAACTCTACCTATCCCAGCCCTCCGAATTCCCAAGTGGCCATTTAGATCTCCTCCCAAAATTACCCTCTCCCTTATAGGAATTGTTCTAAGCTCCTGGTCAATCTCCTCCCAAAATGCATCCTTCACCATCGCTGTACAACCAGTTTGTGGGGCATAGGCACATACCACATTGACTATGCATATATATATATATATATATATATATATATATATATATATATATATATATATATATATATATATATATATATATATATATATATATATATATATATATATATATATATATATATATATATATATATATATATATATATATTTATATATATATATATATATATATATATATATATATATATATATATATAATATATATATATATATATATATATATATATATATATATATATATATATATATATATATATTTATATATATATATATATATATATATATATATATATATATATATATATATATATATATATATATATATATAATATATATATATATATATATATATATATATTAGAACTACAGCAGGGATGCTTGTGAGATGAGGCTGCTTAGCAAGTGTTAATGCGGCCTCGGCATTGGGGGAGATATGCAACTGGCCAACTCATCAGAGTAACGATGGAAGTAATAGTGATAGAAAATTGAAAGGAATGATACTTTGATTGAACTCATTTTTTCTGACTGCCTTTTTGTTCATAGTACTGTTTCTTCTAACCTCACTCGTGGTTTTGTTTTCACATTTAATTCATATCCCATGCTCTTTATGTATCAATAATAAATAATGTTATATATATATATATATATATATATATATATATATATATATATATATATATATATATATATATATATATATATATATATATCAAACAAGCACATTACATATGTGAAAACTTGAATAATTGTTTTTTTTTTTTTAACCCGACCGGGAATCGAACCTATTACTTATGATTACTAAGTCAAGGCGCTACCACTACACCACAGAAGATTAAAAGGAATCCAACCTTATAGCTTAAATCTGCTATACTTAGGAATGAACGCATTCTACCTGAATGCCACTATGTTCATATTACAGATTCCCCAACCTCACTCGTGGCTTCATTTTAGCATTTAATTCAATTCCCAATCTCATTTGGGCATGAAGTATCAAACAAGCACATTACATATGTGAAAACATGAATATATATATATATATATATATATATATATATATAATATATATATATATATATATATATATATATATATATATATATATATATATATATATATATTTTTTTTTTTTTTTTTTTTTTTTTTTTTTTTTACCCCGACCGGGAATCGAACCTAGGACTTATGATTACTAAGTCAAGGCGCTACCACTACACCACAGAAGGTTAAAAGGAATCCAACCTTATAGCTTATATCTGCTATACTTAGGAATGAACGCATTCTAACTGAATGCCACTATGTTCATATTACAGATTCCCCAACCTCACTCGTGGCTTCATTTTAGCATTTAATTCAATTCCCAGTCTCATTCGGGCATGAGATTGGGAATTGAATTAAATGCTAAAATGAAGCCACGAGTGAGGTTGGGGAATCTGTAATATGAACATGGTGGCATTCATTAGAATGCGTTCATTCCTAAGTATAGCAGATATAAGCTATAAGGTTGGATTCCTTTTAACCTTCTGTGGTGTAGTGGTAGCGCCTTGACTTAGTAATCATAAGTCCTAGGTTCGATTCCCGGTCAGGGTAAAAAAAAAAATATTCATGTTTTCACATATGCAATGTGCTTGTTTGATACTTCATGCCCGAATGAGATAGTGAATTGAATTAAATGCTAAAATGAAGCCACAAGTGAGGTTGGGGAATCTGTAATATGAACATAGTGGCATTCAGTTAGAATGCGTTCATTCCTAAGTATAGCAGATATAAGCTATAAGGTTGGATTCCTTTTAACCTTCTGTGGTGTAGTGGTAGCGCCTTGACTTAGTAATCATAAGTCCTAGGTTCGATTCCTGGTCGGGGTAAAAAAAAAAAATTATTCATATATATATATATATATATATATATATATATATATATATATATATATATATATATATATATATATATATATATATATATATATATGTGTATATATATATATATATATATATAATATATATATATATATATATATATATATATTTTCTTCCCAGGGGATAGTAAAGAAAACAACCCTCCTCAATAAAGGCCCGGGCACGAATAAAATATTAAGACTAAGAAAAAGGTTATTGACAACGCAGAGATGAGGTAATGATACATAAAGGAAAAGGGCAGACTGTAAGAATAGGCAAAGTACTGAGGACCTAAATAAAGGACATATATAAGCCCTGATATGACGATAGAACCACTTTTTAAATTAAGTTAGGTTACAAGAATTAGAAAAAACAGAATGAGGAAAAGAGGTCAAGATTCAGGATGTGGATGGGAAGAAACAGTCACTGCACTGACCAATATGCGAACAACAAATCTCCGCACTACTTGTGAGAAGAGACCGCCAAACGAGCGTTAATACGGCCTCGGCATTGTGGGAGATATGCAACTTGCTAACTCATCAGAGCAGCGATGGAAGTAATAGTGATAAAAAATTGAAAGGTATCAAAATAATCAAGTAAGCACAATAACATATGTGAAAACATAATTAGTATTGTACCTCTGACCAAGATTCAAACCTAAGCCATATAATTATCGTCCAAAGGCGCTACCAAATACACCACTGAATGTCTAAAGAAGCAAACCTAACAGCAAACTGTTATACTTGTACTTGACTCATTCTGACTGAAAGCCTTACGTTCATATTACAGCTTTTTTTAACCTTACTCGTCGTTTCGTTTTCGCATTATTTCAAATCCCATGCTATTTAGGTATCAATAACAATCAAAGAAACACATAATAAATTTGAAAACATAAATCGTATTGTACATCTGACCGTGACTCGAACTTAAGCTACGTGATTACTGTATCAAGGTGCTACCAAGTGCATCACTGAAGGTCTAAATAAAAGGCAAGCCTTACAGCTAACTGCTATACTTGGAATAAAAGTATTCTTTCTGAATGCTTTTTAGTTCATACTACAGCTTCTTCTAATCTCATTTGTTGTTTCGTTTTCACATTTAATTCAAATCCCATGCTAGTTACGTATCAACAATAATCATATATACAATAATATATGTGAAAACATGAATCGTATTTTACCTCTGACCGGGACTCGAACCTAAGCCACATAAATACCGTGACAAGGCGCTACCAATTACAACAATTCTTCTTCTTCTTCACCTTCTTCATCTTCTTCTTCTTCTTCTTCTTCTTCTTCATCTTCTTCTTCTTCTTCTTCTTCTTCTTCTTCTTCTTCTTCTTCTTTTTCTTCTTTTTCACCTCCTCCTCCTCCTCCCCTCCTACTCCTCCTCCACCTCCTCCTTCTACACTTCTTCTTCTTCTTTT
>JAXCGZ010006091.1:10000-40000 GCA_037179515.1 Halocaridina rubra
CTTTGTAAATCTAAAAATGCCCTTCAGGCTGCATCCTGGCCTTACTTTTATAAATATGATCTTATCTTTATAATCTCTATATTTGAGTCTTTTTCCACTTATAAGGGGAGTGTCTGAGACAGAGCAAAGTTCCTTCTCTCCGCCCCATCTAGTCGACTCTTACGACAGGCAGAGGAACACGGAAGAAAATTTTCAGCTCCCTCCTTCTTTATAATAACTCCAAATAATGAGCTATGCTTTACTATGTGGTCTCATCAATTGTATATGAATTGACCATTTTGATCAATGAAAGAAGTCTTCTGCAAGTCACCAAAATCTAACCTCTTGTGTCACTTCTGCCTTGTCACTGACATCACACAACGTTTTTGAAATGCTTAGTTACACTACTGCTTGGCTTTTTTTTTTATTTTCAACATTTACTGAAACGTAATCTTCAGTTTGGAAAATTATCGTCTGTCCTTCTTTCCAACGCTTTTATTGGGTCGCTTTTTATCACTAGCTGCTTTTCGGAAGTAGAAGTGCATTTTTTATCTCTATATTAATCCGTGTACAGTCTATATATATTGTGCAAAGTGTACAAATTACCCGTATGCAAGCTAGTATTCTATATACAAGGATATCTTCCTGGCAGGCAACTCATGTGCCTTCTAGCAAATAAAGGTGGTAACATCTGTTTACACGTGAGATAATGTTTGATCAGACTAGATAAGGTTAGTTAGGCTAGCACTGGTGAGGCTATATTCCATTTTCATATAAATATAGTTATTGGTTAAAAAATCTGTAGAAATCAAGACTTTTCTGGGTATCTGTCAACATTGCTACGTAGTGTATATAACACCAGTATGTGCACTAGCAACCCCTTAGTATGTCATATAACTGCAGTCATTTATCTGAGCTTGGAGTAGGTATTGGTTTGACGTGTTCTTCTCTCCAGATGGCTGGATTTTTTTTTCTACAAAATGTTTCCCATATTATTACACTTCTAGTTCCCATTCGAATGGAGGTAGACGCAATCAGGTTGAAGTGGGGAAATTGAAGTCGGATATCCATCCTAACACCGCATGGTTGGCTATAACACTGGTCTGTCACTTCAAAGTTGAGTGTCCTGACCATTGCGCTAGCTTGGTCACTGTAATGCCCATTTTTATGTCACAATTAGTCCCCATTCAAATTGGGATGAATATATACATGTTAGAGATAGGGATTAAGAATAGATGCCTTGTCTAACACTCCATAATGTTATCAAACCATGTTAGTCACTTCCCAACTCGAGTACTCCACCATTGAGCTACTGCGCCTCTTAGCTAATAATGATGACTTAAGTGATGTGGATGGTGGAAAGGAAAAGAGAAATTAAAACATTATTTGATAAAATATCTCATGATATTTCACTTAGCAGTTAGAAATAAATACCGTAGTCACCGTGGCTCAAACGGTAGTGTTTGCGACTCTGAGGCGTCAGGTCGAGGGTTCGCGCGCCGTCACAGTCTGAGGTTAGCAAAGGAATGCACTCAGGGTAGCAATTACATCTGCCAACACAAGCCCTTCACAAGAAGGCAACCGTTCCTGAAAAGGGAATTCGTGACGCAAAACCGGAACAAGTTTGAAATTAATACCACTTCTGGTGAAATCAGCGAAGGTAAACAAAATTGGGTCTGATCAGTACTTGGATGGGTGACCACCAGGGAAAACTGGATGTTGTGGAGCATAAAGGGGACAGACGTAGAGTAGTTGTAGCATGCTCGACTAGAGAGGTGATGGGTCAGCCCATGGCATGGCAGAAGGATGGACATCCATTCTCACCTCCCTGGTCTCACTCCATTTGTGTCTACTCCTAAAAGGGGACTAATATTGACATATAAAACGTAAATAGCATTCACAAAATAGAAATGGTTTCTCTTTGGTATGAATCCTCATATGCAGGATGAGAGTTCCCTTTAGATTAAAACTCTTGCCGTGTATGTCGAAAGCGTATGTCGTTTCTTACATATGCACTCTAAAGTAGACTCTATAGAATTTTTCAAGCCGGATTTTATTAGGAAAAATCTAGCCTCATTCAGTGTAAGAAAATTTTTTTTTTCAGATTTTACATAGAAAACCGAAGTTGAAGTATGCCCTACACTACTACTCTTACTGAACTCATCCATGCTTCAAATTTTGTCCTAAATTCACTCTCATATGTCATATACTGTTTTTCACACTGTAACTTTCTCCTGTTCAACATGAATATAAGATAAAGCACAGTACAGATTCTGATACCACTTTTTATATATTTTTTTTTGTAATATACGAGTATAAATCTTAATACAAAATTGTGCAGTCAGCAGTAACTCGAAAACCACTTAACTAGCGGCAGGCGGTTTGATATATAATGTTATGTACTTCTTTTTATCATCTTAACAACTCAATGATGGTTATGTACAATTACATTACAGCCATTTATACCTTCAGATTCACGATTGTTAAAAACTGAAGTTCAATATTTTATCTTTCTTAGCACCGTTTTTTTGAAAATGATACTCGGCGACAAGGAATTGCTGTACTGCTCATACCCCTCTCTAACCCTATGCCCTCCCTTATCCACTCATCACACGAGGTTCATAAGGTTCTTCGCTCGCTAAAGACTAACAAGGCATCTGGTTCCGATGGTATCCCTGCAAGGTTCCTTAATGAGTTTGCAGATGAATTGGCTCCCGTGCTTTGCCGTCTTTTTCACCTCATTCTGTCAACCAGTATCTATCCTTCATCTTGGAAGCATGCTCTAGTTCAACTTGTTCCTAAGAAGGGTGACTGCTCTATTCCTTCTAACTACCGACATATTGGTCTAACCTCCTCTATTGCTAAAGTTTTCGAAACTTTGCTCAATGCTCACTTCTTGAAAAGCCTTGAAACTAATTCCCTTATCTCCGATCACCAGTATGGCTTCCGCAAAGCAAGATCCACTGGTGACCTTCTGTCCTATCTTACTCATGCATTGTCATCTTCTCTGAGGAACTATGGTGTACCTTTTGTCGTCGCCCTTGATATCCATAAGTCTTTTGACAGATACTGGCACAAGGCTCTGTTGGCCAAACTCCCTGCCTATTGCTTTACCCCTTCTCTCTATTCACTGATTTTCAATTTTCTTTCTGACCGTTTTATATCTTTAGTTGTCGATGGTGTGATATCTAGCCCATTCTCTGTTACCAGTGGTGTTCCACAGGGCTCCGTTCTTTCACCTATTCTTTTCCTTCTCTTCATCAATGATCTTCTACAATCCCCATCTTCCTTCCTTCTTCATGCCTTTGGTGACGATTCTATGCTTCACTTTTCCTCTGTCTATTCTTCATAACCTTCATCTGCTACTCGTAATCAGTGTCGTATCACTCTTTCTTCTCCTATCAACTCCGATTTGCAGCTGGTATTTGAGTGGGGCAATCTAAATTTAGTTAAATTCTTTATCTTCTTCTCCTCCTGATAATCCTATTGTCTTCGAAACTAGCGAAAATTACCCTCTTAATTCTTTCAACATATTAGGGCTCCATATAGACTCTAACTTTCTTGGAGGAATCACATAATCCAAATTTCTAAATCTTCCTCCAATATTCTGGGGATCTGCTTTGTTTTCCATATTACTTTTCCACTTTACAGTTACTTAAAATGTATAAAGTACTTATCCGTCCCTGCTTAGAATACTGCTTCTTCTAATACTTATCTCCTTGATAGGGTTGAATCTAAGGCAGTCAGACCCATTAATGATCCTTCTCTTAATTCTAATTTGATTCTCTGTCCCTTCGCCATAAGGTATCATCCCTTTCTCTTTTCTATTGCTACTACTCCCATCGCTGCTCTGATGAGTTAATGAGTTGCATCCTTCTCCCACTGCCAAGGCCGCATAACTCTCGCCAAGCGGCCTCATCTCACAAGCACTGTGTGCAGATTTGTAGCTCGCGCATTGGTCGGTGCAGCGACGACTGCTTCTTCCCATCTACCTCCAGACTCTGGAACTCTCTTCCTCCCTCTGTCTTTCCTAATTCTTATGACCTATCTTCCTTCAAAAAGCAGATCTATCATCATCTCTGAGCCTAATCCTCCATATCTCTAGGTCATCTGTACTTTGACTATTTTTTGCTGTCTTTCGTTTTCCTATGTGTAATATTTCCTAATCTCTGCCTTGTCCTTAACCTTTTTCTTTTCCTTCATCTTGGTGTTTTCTCGTGCCCGGGCCTTTATTGATGAGGGCAGTCTCTGCCTGTCCCGGTGTCACACCCATAAAAAAAAATACACTGAATCATGAATCTTCGTCAGATCTGAAAAAAATAGACTATTAAATTTAATTGCCAAATGAACCTCAGATTTCATTTTTTAATCACAAATTATTAACTTTACAATTGCACCATTCTAATCTAGTCAGATCGAAGGCAAACCATTATAATGGGAAATCAGCATAAAATCAGCAATATTCCACAGGATAAATAAAAAGTCCCTGAGAGAAAACATTTTACAACAAATGACGGCTGCAGGCCGGATATTTATGCCTTAATTGAAGTCCAAGTTCACAAACTAATACTATCATGGAACAATATGACATCTAACTGCGTACTCAGTGAGTGTACTGTGCTCAGTTAATAGAACTACAAAAAAAGGAACTGATTTTGCTAATGAAAATCACCAAGCTTTTGGGAATATATAGACTTTATGCACCACATTAAGCTTTGAAACGAAGTTTTTATTTTTATTTTCAAATGTCATGTACTGACAGCATTAAAAACTAGAAATGTGAATACAATTCTTATCGTAAAAATAAAAAATTATGCTATAATGAGTTTTCCATTACTAACTACGTAATTATTCAGAATTCCAAGATGCATTTATTTAAATATCTTTTACCAATAAACTAGCAGGTATAGCTAACAAAAGTACTGTACTCCAGTATATTAAATGAAATCATTATGAAACAAATACGGATGCAGAAGATGCAAGTACTTTGCTATGAAAATTTATACAATATAGGGATATGTCAGGATGTTTAAAAAATATTGATCTTTAGATGATAAAATTGTTATGAAAGGAGCTCAAGCAAAGAGCACGGGGTGACACGTATCAGTGATCTACTCTGTCACACCAAAGAAATCCTTATGTTGTAAGACAAGCACTTTGTGATGTTTCCATGGTCTCAGAATAAGTAGCAGTGTTCTCCTATCTGCATAGCTTCATCAACTCTTAATCCTCCATTATCCCTCAATCTGGACGTTCCAATCGATATCCTTCGCATATTATGGTGCTCTGGTCATCCTCTGCTTTTGTTGCTTCAATAAGCAAGTTTATGATAAATGCTGCTTCAGGTAGCTGTGGAGTTCTCAACTTTGCAGGCTGGGAATACCTTGGTTGTTGTAGCAGCAATTGCACAACATATATGTGCCAATTTTTCAAGTGATCATTCAATGAGTGACTGTTTGCCTAGTAGTAGGTACTTGATTTAGCCATCGTTTGTTACCCTCACATACAACATGTTATTGCAGTAAGGCATGTTGGCTGAGGATAGAGATGAAACGCTTCTTTCTCTAGAGTTCGATTAGAATTACCTTCAACTGTGTTTATGTGTGGGGAAAGTGCTAATACAGTAATGTTAATATGTCAAGGAAATAATTAGACCAAAAGAATTCCATATAAACCCAACCCAAACAAGCTATTCCTAGAGCAATATTTCCATGAAGTTATCTTACCAGCAAATAACCTAAAAAAAAAAAGGCGCTTACCATGTTTTGTTTTTCATCAATTTAGAATCCTCAAGGTAAGAGACATCTCGTGAGATTATCTCCAGCATAAAATGGAGAGTGCCGCTCTGGTCATTCATCATGCAGAGCTTCACCTAATACCATCATCGGCAACCACATTAACTAAATTAATTTCAAACGACAAAGTAAATCAGAACCAATGCGGAATTAACACTTTAAATCACACGTTCATGCATGAAGCATTGGGCTGGTTTGCTAAGGGAATAATGTTTTATTAAATCATGACAATATCTATTAGAATCTGCAAATAAAACAGAAATTGCTGTTATTCATATATAAGAAATTTTTCACATATTGAAAGAGCAAGGAATTCATCAAATCATTTAAATCTTTACTTGAAAGTTTAGAGAATATGGTATTGTCATTATACGTGATCTTGAAACTTGCCACACAAGGCTAAGGCTCAGGAAACTCTGGATTATTTTTTTTAAACAAACAAGAAAAATGCTTAGCATTCTTTAGCACGAGTAGTTCGAGGTCCAAGTCCTACATTTCACAGATGATATCATTAAAAAAAGAAAATATTATTATACAAAATGCAATCAGTATTACCCACTGTAATCTAGGAATCACATATACCTGTTTATATAACAAGATGAAGCTGAAGTGACAACCAATTGAAAGCCTTCATCTGAGTTACATCCTGTAACGGAGACAGAAGCTTTGGTTTTGTGCAAAGCGGAAAAGAATTCAGTTATATAATGTGGTTCAAAAGTCAATGGTTATAATGTGTGTTACAGCAAGTCTTTATACATTTTACCAAGTTTACTTCCATTATACAAGATGCAAAATCACTAAATGGATTATTATTTTTTTCTTATTTTGATATTGATCTTGTTGTTGTTGTTGATGAGTTTCCTTAATCTTCCTGACCAAGCAGACCTGAGTCCCAGGGAGGGCCACAGCCAATCCCATGCTTTCCCACAGAGCATTCAGGAAGTGTAGTGTTGTTGGTATATGTCGTTGCAGTGCATTCTTCAATAATGTGGTTGATTATATGAAGTGTAGTGTTACATCCTAGATAGGCAAAGCTGACAGAGCTGTCCAGACTCATCTGATAGATCAAAGGGGCTAGGTGAGACCCAAATCACAGTTTAACCAGGTGGACTATGTCCTGATGGAGAAAGGAGTATTAGGAAGGATGGATATAGGGATGATATACATGCAGCTGTATGTTATCACTGAAAGATTGGATGGAATGGCAAGTTAATTGGGTATGAATATGTTTGCAGAGGAGGGTTTGGGGTGGATGAGGAGAAAGAGATGAAGCATATGAGTGCATAATCGTTTCCTAGGTATTGTTTTAATGTTCCATTGTGTGTGCGGGTGTGTGTGTGTGTGTGTGTGCTATGCCATGTAGTGTAGTAAATTGAACTTGGTTTGTGGAGGCTGCAGCAGAAATGTGAATACCTTCCATATACAGGCGATCTTTGATTTTGATGACTTTGGTTTCTTGGTAAAACTGTTTCTGTAGTTGTAGTAGCTATGCATCCTCTTATTATTTCTAGTGCTTTCCTTTGAATGGTCGGCATGGTGTTCTGGTGTGCTTAAGTGTATTTTCAAGCTCAAACAAGGATTTGCATGTTCCATGACTAAGCTTTCATATTGATTATATAGCGTTGAGGTTTCTTTGCGGTGTCCAAATGTCTCATGTCCAAGTAACCTTAGAGCATTAAGTGTTGGTGTCAGTTTGTTTTTATGTGTAATGCTAGGGAATTTAGGTGTGTAGTGTGTGTGTGTGTGTGTGTGTGTGTGTGTGTGTGTGTGTGTGTGTGTGTGTGTGTGTGTGTGTGTGTGTGTGTGTGTGTGTGTGTGTGTGTGTGTGTGCGTGTGTGCATGTGTGTGTGTGTATGTGTGAGTGTATGAGCGTTTCAAAGAGATATTATTTATGGTGGGGTGTGAAAGGTGATGGTGTTCTGCTGTCCAGGTTGTGAGGAGAACAACTGTTGATTTATAGTGTGTTGAGGTAGGTCTGGAAAAGGTCTGCATTGTGCTTGCATGTTAATGTGTACTTGTGATTGTTATGCTGTCTGTGAAGGAAGCTATGTGTACAGTCCTTGGGGTAAGTGTGGAGTGGGTAGATGATACATATATAGGTTAAAAAGTGTGGGTAATAAGAGGGACTCTGTTAGAAAAGTTTCTGATATATGATGATCAACTGGCAAATGATAGGTGTGCACACCTGCATTTGAGGTGGAGGTCCAGCCATTTTTTATGATAATGTGTAGCTTTGTTTAGATTGTTTTGTTGGGTTATGGCTGGATATGTCATGAAGGGCTTTGCTTTATGTCTAATGTGAAAACAAGTTTTTTATGATATGACCTAGCTGAACTGAGGAGATCATATTAATTGCATTAGGTTTGTAAGAAGGGTGTGTGTGGAATGCAATGGTTTAAATCCTTATTGCCACAAGGCTAGAGAGATGTGAGGTGTAATTTGTTGCAAATGTGAGGTGTATGAGTCCTTGTGAAACTTTGGCGGGAGTGCAGAGTTGTGCAGTGTGGGCTCTTTGAAGGGGTTTGGGGATTTCGATAATGACATCATACTTCCTAATGTTGGGTATTATGATATGAGAGTTATTTGTAGTTTGATATGACAGAGAGTATTTGTATGTCTTGTAGTCCCAGGTGTCTAATGCATTCATTGTATATATTGTCAGAGTCACAGGCAAATGACTTCTTGAGATTGTTCATGATGAACTTTGCCTGATGGTTGATGAAATGTGCATAGTCTATGTCTATTGGGAACTGACTTTTACATATGAGGATGCATCACTTTTCACAGTGAGGATGGATATGACTGACGTGAGAGGTATGATTGATGAGGGCATATGCCTGTTGTTGTTTGAGGTCATAGAAACTGTTGTCATCTTGACAGCATGTAATTGTGTTGTGTTACTGTCTGATAGTGTAATCATTTTTAAGTGCTTTGTGGATTTTGTTGGTGTTTGGTATTGTGGTCAAGCATTTGCAGTAGGTTATTCCTATTTCATGGTTGTTTGTCTGGTAATTGATTGTTCATTTGAATGTTAAGAACTATATTTTTTGTGTATTGCCCTGTGTGTGGAATGCTTGAGAATGTTATAGTGTATTGCATTGTGTAATGAGGTCCTTGATTTCTAGGGTGAAATGGGGTTGTGTCTTTTTCTGTTGCTGCTAGGGATAGAGTTTTTTCTGATTTTTAATTATTTTAGTAAAAGAGTGTACAACATTGTTTACATATGGATGGGACTACTGCAAAGTCTCGAGTAGTTGTTCTGTTTCATTAGTTAAAGCTTTTCAGTTTGCTCTTTTGTAAATGATGTATGTGTCTGTGGTCAGCTGAAGTGGTTCTTATTTTGGTGGTGGTGATGATGGGAAGGTTTTGAGATAGTAGATTTGCACCAACCTGCAAGATGTGGGGGTGAGATTTTGTGATCAAAGGGAGATGTTTAGAGATACTGGTAGGAAATGGGTTTGGTGAGGAATATGTTTAAGTTGATTAATGCTGTTCAGAATGAAAAGGTTTTCTATTTGATCTTCTGCTAATGTCGGTGCTGCCAACAAGCCAAGCAGCCGTCTGACGTTAAAGTCACCTCCCAGGATGATATTCAGAGATTGGTGATGTATTGTAATTTAGGGGTGTAGTTGTTAAAAAGCAAATATGAGTTCGGGAGGGGGGACGTATGTATTTTTGATGATTTAGCCTGATTAGCTACTGATGCACACTCTAATATATTGCATATCTGTGATATTGTCCCATTGGGTGAGGAGGAATTTTGTGTATGCACTGATGTCTGTGAAGTTAATGGATGTGTAAACTAAGGGAATATGTCCATAAAGTGATGGTACTATCTTGTGTAATGGTGGTGAAGTTATGGAATGTGGGTGTTTTATGTGCTCTATATATGTTTTGTTTCTTGAACGATGGCAACGTGTATATTGTGTATTCTTTTTATGAATGTGACACCAGAAGGGGTGAGAAAATAGCCATTATCAGGCAATGGTATGAAGAAAACCTTAAGATGCATAAATAAAAAATAGAAGGTTGAGGACAAGACAAAATAAGGGAATGATACAAAATAGGAAAAGGACAAGCGGAAAAAGGATTCGAAATATTGAGAACAAAGAGAAGGCAGAGTTAAGCCCAAAAATTATGATAGATCAGCTTTTTATAGGAAGATAGGTCATAAAATATTAGGACAGACAGAAGGAGGAAGAGAGTTCTAGAGTCTGGAGGTGGATGAGAAGAATAAGTCGCTGCAACGACCAATCTGCCAGCTCCTAATTTCCACAGAGTATCTGTGAGACTAGGCTGCTTGGCAAGTGTAAAGCACCCTCGGCTGTGTGGGAGGTATGCAATTCAACAACTCATCAGAGCAGCATTGTATGTAGTAGCAATAGAAAAGAGAGAGGGATGATACCTCACGGAGCTGACAAAGGGAATCCTAATTGAAATAAAGATAGGGTCATTGAAAAAGTTTGGTTGCCTTAGATTCAAAACTACCAAGGATGTAAGTATAAGAAGAATCACTCCATTATAACAAGCAGTATTCCAAACCGGGGCAGATAAAACCATTATAGTTTCCAGTAACTGGTGAGAGTAAAAGTAATGACGAAAATGAAACAGAACAACCAGATTTTATAATTTTGATTTTGTGATTTCTCCAAGACAAGCTAAAGACTATCTGGATTCCTTATTTATTAATAGAATAAAAAGGGTAAATTTCCATAGTTTCAAAGACAATAGGGCTAGCGGAAGAAGAAGAAGATATAGAAATAGCCACAAACTGTGTTTTGAAGTCATTAAATATAAGCTAGATTTTAGGTACCCCTTTCAGATACCCTCTACAAATCAGAGTTGAAAGTAGAAGAAAAAGTGATAGGAGACTGATTACGAGTAGCAGAGGAAGGTTGTGAAAAGAAGTCACAGAAAAAATGAAAGGAAGAATCATTGGTATAGGCATGCAGAATAGTGGAAAATGGGGACTGAAGAATATCGTTGATGAAGAGAAGGAAAAAGTAGGTGAAGAACATGGTCCAGTGGAACACAACTGGCAACAGGGAATGAACTAGATGTTGCACCGTCAATAACCACAGATATAAAGTGGTCTGAGAGAACACTGGAAATCAGAGAACAAAGATAAGGGGTAAAGCTGCAAGCAGGGTGTTTGGCCAACAGAGCCTAGTGCCACACTCTATCATAACCCTCAGAGATGACAAAGGTGATGACAAAGGATTCCTCATACTTCCTTAGAGAAGATGACCATTCATGAGTAAGATAGGATATGAGAATAGCAGTGGCTCTTTCCTTGTGGAATCTGTAGTGGTGATCGCAAGTAAGCGAGTTATATTCAAGACATTTCAGGAAGTGCGAATTGAGAAAAGTTTTAAATACTTTAGCAATAGAAAAGGTTTGGGCAATAGGTTGGTAGTTGGAAAGAAGAAGGGAGGGCATAGGGTAGAGAGGGGTAAAGAATGAGGAACAGGTGAGCTGGAATCGCTTATGGATGAGTTGACAAGAAAAATGAGTGCCAAAGAGAGTGGCTTTGTCCTTGGGAGAGCAAACTATAATATCAGCAGAAAGAATGAGATGGGGAAAGCTTGGGTTACAGAAGTTTTTGTAGATATTTTTGTCTAAGGACCAGAAACTTTTATCAGTGTCATCGACTTTCCTCTTTAGAAAAGAAGCTTTAGATATAAATTCGAGTAGTGCAGCAATTTCTAGTTGTAAATAAAAGCAGATCAACTTAAATAAGAAGGAGACACTTTGTACAACAAGCATCCCTGATCCCTGGATTGAATAGCCATGGAGCAGGATTAGGGGAGGAAAAGTTTTCATAGAGGAGGGGATGAATGCCTTCATTCCCAAAGTTATGATCTTGGCAGATTTTAGGGCTACCTGATCAGGGATATTGGCCCTAAAGTAATAGTCACTCCATGAAAAGTCAAAATGAAAGTTACGAAGTCATTGGGGTGTGCTTAAAGTGACAAAAGAAGCACTTACCAGGAGGATTTGATAGAGGGGTAGCCAAAATGGAAAAAGATTGAGATCAATGAGAGGTCAGATTTACCAGGAGGAAAAAGCACAGAATATGGGTAATTTGAATGATTAGAAGTAAGGAATTGGTCGAGAGTGTTAGCAGCATGTTCATGATGATCAGTAACAAGAGTAGGAATTGATAATCTTCTCTAGATCGTGAGTAATAGAGAAAGCAAGGGCTCAAATTCTGCCAATTCAGTGTGAGAAGAATTAAGCCACGCAATGTGGTGTACAAAGAAGTCCCAAATATACAGAACTTTACCATGTGTGAGAGAAAATATCAAGGATTCATGGCAAAAGGACAGATATTCAGAGAAAGACACAAAGTCAGTGGAGTTTGGAGGGCAGTAGCAGAAGTAATGGAGAGATAGATCTTAGCAAGAGTACATCGAATTCAGGAGATTCAAGGTCTATGAGCCTTGCAATAGGAGTGTTAGTGATACAGTAGGCACAGACCCCACCTTTGGAACGGAAACGAGTATACTGGTTATAGTGAGAGATATGATATCGATCAGGGGAAGCATGGCTAAACAGCTTTGTTTCAGAGAGGAGGAGGTGGTTACGGAGGGATGTACCCAAGTACTGTTCCACAGATGAAAGATTTGATTTCAGATCACGAATATTAACAAAGTGGAAAGTGAAAGAAGATCTATCAGGAGGTACAAGATTAAAAACAGAGCCATCTCTACCTCAAAACGTGTCTACCCACACACCAATAGTGGAGTAAATAAGATCCTCAGATATTCTTAGCACCCCTCAATCAGGGAAATTGGGGTCATAAGCTGGGAACCTTCCATAATTATGGTAAAAATTACAAAAAAGACAGCAACAAGAAACAGAGATGGGGAGTGTTGTGATTTGGCAAATGCAATGGGATAGTAAAAGATGTGTAATGAATATGGCAGAATGTTTGGTGTAGATGCAATCATAAGGAATGAACCGTGCCTGACGAAAGACTCAACCTGGACCGGTCTAGGCCACTCTTAGTTACATCAGTCATATTATTTCAATGGGCGGCTGATGCCATGGCCAACCTACTAACTATAATGAAGAAATTGGTTCATGCAGTGTGTTAGGTGCTGCTGCAGTGAATTAGGATAGGGTACAGATGGAGAGAGGCTGTAGGAGATGGTTGAAGTGATGATGACAGTTGAAGGGGGTTGGGGGGGTTGGGGATTTCAAAGGAGTGGCTTCGTCTGCAGTGTGGGTTTACTCTTTGGAGCGGTAAATCAGAAAAGGAGACCAACCAAATTCAAGAGGAGGCAGCAAAAGAGCCAAAACTGTCACAACCAATCCCTGCTTTACCCTGTAGTTACCTCAGGATAGGTTGCATATAGCTTTCTAGAAGCTCATTCTATATCTTGCATATCTCTAATCCTAATGGACATTAAGCCTCTCGTAGACCTGATAACATGCCGCCAGAGCACCCAGAAAAGCAGAGCCTGAAAACCATTAACAAAGCTCAAAAATAAAATTACAATGTAACTTAAAATAATCTTGCGCAAAAAAATAATTTTCACCAATAGAAGTGTAGTCTGGCTACGAGGGAGTACCCATTTCAATGACATCTTCAATTTGGAAATCTCAAAACCTAACACTTTCTAACGGTAGTTCCTTAGTTCCACTCTCCAAAGACGAAAATGCAGAAATATTGAAGAATATCTAATAACTCAAAAAAACTATATTAATTATGAATACTTAAGTGAGATTCAATTAGCCTAAGAATTATTTAAAGCATAAACTAATGGTATAAAAAAAAATTAAGGCCGCGTAACACTCGCCAAGCGGCCTCATCTCAAAGGTACTATGTGGAGATTTGTAGTTCACGGATTGGTCGGTGCAGCGACTGCTTCTTCCCATCTACCTCCAGACTCTGGAACTCTCTTCCTCCTTCTGCCTTTCCTAATTCTTATGACCTCTCATCCTTCAAAAAGCAGGTCTATCATCATCTCAGAACCTAGTGTTCCATATCTCTGGGTCCTCTGTACTTTGACTGTTTTTTCTGTATGTCGTTTTCCTATGTGTGACATTACCTCAACTCTGCCTTGTCCTTAACCTTTTTCTTTCCCTTCGTCTTGGCATTTTCTCGTGGCCGGGCCTTTATTGTTGAGGGCAGTTTCTGCCTTTCCCGGTGTCACACTCATAAAGAAAAGTAAATAAATAAACGGGGGTGTAAAATAAATAATTATTTTCCAGTAGATATGAATATAAGAGACTCTCCAAATTTATTGAAAAGAAAACACTAGAGAACCATAAAATCATTATCTCAATGATCTGCTAATTGATATAATGATTCTCAAGTTCTTTTTCAGTGCATTATCAACAAATTTCTTTCACTTGCAATATCTGAATAAAGTTAAATTGTTTAACCTTAAAATTACACAAAGAAAAACACTGTACATAGGTAATGTCAATTATTAGCTCGTTCTCTTCTCCATCATTGATGTGGGGATGTGGGAATCTAGATATGGGGGTAAAATAAAATCTTTATATTCATGATTGACATGAAATAGTAAAGTACTTAAAATGATCAAAAGAAGTAGATATAAATATTTATGAGTGACATAAAAAAAAAAAAACTGGAATCAATTCATGGAACAGTCTTCGCTTCCGAGGTCCCATTTAACTAGCGTAAAATAGGTAGAATTTAATTAGTAAAAATTATAGATATATAGTAAATACTAAAAACCTATCTTTACTTATTTTTATTACAAATGAGGGATCAATACCTCTATCTTATGAACTTCAAATTACGAGAAACAAAATTATGATACATAAGCTTCCACCAGCAAAAACTTTGCTCGGACACATCTCTAACCCCTTATATCTAACACTCATTCCACTGATCCTTCATTAGTTAACAATATTTCATCTAATTCGTTCATTTTCATGCCCGAGGCTGGACAAAATAGAATATGTGATTAGATATCAATAAGATGAAGTACAACGCCTCCTTACCTGACTGTTGTTGTAAACGGGAGTGGCTGGCCGCAGGTGAATGCATGCTGTTTCATCCTGTCCCCTAGCTCAGTGATTGGTCCTCTGATAAAGCTCCGCCTACCTCACTACTCTCTCTCTCATTGGCTGGAACTTTCGTTTATAAACTTAACCCAACCAAACCTAACCTACCCTAACCTAAATAGATATTTGGTTATAAAGAATATATATTATATGCTCCCGAATACAAACAATACTACTGAGTTTTAAAGATATGACAAAACTAGGCTTTAGCCTTTGTTTACCAACAAAGGTTCCAGTCACTAAAAGAGAGAGTAGTGAGGTCGGTGGAGCTTTATCGGCGGACCAATCACTGAGTTAGGGGACAGGATGAAACAGCATGCATTCACCTGCAGTCAGCTGCTCTCGTTGTAAACAAGATTAACTGATCAGTGTTTTGAAGGTGGTCTGCCTATACATACATGTACATGGCATATTCCCCATTGCAAGGGTGGTGGCGGAACCAAGAAACACACATTCACAGCGATTGACACATACCTCAACTACTCCTTTCAGTTCCTTGGGATAAAGATTGCCATATTTCCCCCCTCCACCCTGCATGGGTCACTCACAGGGAAGGCAGGCGAGGATATTCTACAATGAGGCCTTACAGCCACAGTTGGATTAAACACACCGCTTCATCACACGGCAACTCCCCTCACACCCATCCATCAAATTTCGCTGAGCTAGCAGGCTTAAGAAATCCCTTTGGTCCTTGTCGCCTATATACAATCTTCCTCCACTCATTCCTATCTCTTGCACGCTCTCTTCACTGATCCACTGACATTCCACGTGCATCCACTGTCCTTTTTATGCCATTCTTCTATTTCATTCTAGATCTTCCTCTTGGCCTTGCTTCAACCACTTTTGCACTTCACACTCTCTTCACCATTTTTTCATCACTCATCCTCTCATGTGTCCAAACCAATACAATATTCTATGGTCTATCCTATCCGAGAACCTTCATTCAACACCCCTTCTCTGTCTGATCTCCTCATTTCATACTCTATCTATTCTAGATACACCAATCATACTTCTCAAACACCCCATCTCCAATACATTCAGTTTTTTCTTTCATCCCATCTTGCATTTCAAGTCGCTGCTCCCTACAATGTTGTAGGCACAATCACACATTCATATATCTTTCTCTTTTCATTAATTTCCATGCCTATTTTTCATCACACCTTTTAACCCACCTAAGCATTTACTTCCCTCCTTCACTCTATGATTTACCTCCACGTCCACTCATCCATTCCTTGATAAGTGCTACCCCAGATACTTAAAACTCTCAGCTTCTTCAAGCAGCTCCCCATTCACTCTTACATTTAATCTACCAACCTAAACACTCCTCATGCATCTCTTGATTTTTCTTTTACCAAAATTCACCATCAACTTCCTTCTCTCACACATTCAAACAAATTCAGTCACCAAACAATGCAGTTTGTTTTCAGTATCAACCACCAGTAATGTGTCATCAGCGAATAGCAAATGATTCAATTTCTACAATCTTCAATACTTACTCATTATTCCTAAGCCTTGTTCCGAATACTCATTCATCTGCTTCCCTTACCACTCCATTCATATATACATTAAACAACCACAGCGACATTACGCAACCTTGATGTAACTCTACATTCACCTCAAACCAATCTCTCATACTATTTCCAATTCTCACACATGCGTTGCTATTCATGTAAAATCTCTTCACCACATTCAACAAACTTCCACTTATTACATACAGTCGTTACACACTCCACAATGCCTCTCTATAAACCCGGTCATTTGTTCTCTCTAAATCCATAAAGGCACATAAAGTGTCCTTACCTGTCTCAAAGATCTTGTCACACACCAGTTTTCCCACAAATACCTTATCAACACATCCTCTTTCTCCCCTGAACCCTCACTATTCTTCCCCATTAGTAATTAATTGAAATACTATAACCAATCCTGTGTACTGCTTGTCCAAAACCACTTGCTATATTCAGATTCAACTTCTTATCATTTCAAAATGTTATCCAATTACTGTCATTGCTGTATATGCTAGTTATGACATATATCAAGTTATAATGCACCTTATACACCATAAGTATATGTATAATTTTCTTGCTTTTTAGTGAGTCAAATGCTCTAGCATAGTATATTGCTATAACGATCAGTTGTGTTTTTCCTTCTTAGCTACTTTCTATACAATATATAAGATAAATATATTTTTCTCTCGCCTGTCTAAGTCATTAAAACCATTTTGATTTTCGCTAACCTCTACATTTTTCCCTTATGCTATTGTGTATTGGGTCTCCCTATTCTTACTGTCATAAATATTTCATATTCACAGTTGCTATCATGTTTGCTCTTGAAACCCTCCAGTTGTAAGGTATCTCATTTGCTTGAAGTGTATCATTTAAGATATTCTTAGTACTCATAGACGTATTTCACTCTTTGGCAGTATCTTGAAGAGTTTAGGTTTCAAGTTATCTGGTACTGCAGTTTTTTTAATATTTATTTTCCGAAGGGAATTTTTAGGTAATGCCATTGATATTTTGGCCTCTTTCATAAGTTTTTTTTTTTTTCATACTCTGCATATCCCATTTCTATATGCTCTACCATGCCTTTATTGCAAGATCCCAGGTGAACATCCTCCTTTTTTCAGGGTCTTTATATTTCAGAATTATCATCATTTTAATCAAATAACCTATATATATTCACTTCTTGTTTTATTGTTCCAGATTCTATTTATATAATTTTTGTTTTGCATAAATGCTGTTCCAGTGTGTGACTATTTCTCTTTCAGTATCCTCTTCTGACAATTTTTATCCGTTTTCACTGCATGCATTTAATTGTGAAGTGTTCTTCATAGACTCATTCTCTCTTTTCCTTAATTTATTTATGCAGGTCTACATATTTGCATTTGAACATGTATCACTATATTTCATATATCTTTTGCTTTATATATATATTGTCTTTAGTCTTTTTTTCTCCTCTTTCGTTTGTGTATTCCACTCTCTATTATCCATTTCCTTCCTAATCTTGATACATTTTCTAATATTTTCATTCATCCCTGGATGATCTTTTTTTTTCTTTCTTCTTTTTACAGCAGTTAATTTTTCATCAGATGTTTCTTTTAGAATATAATTTAACTAATCCATTATGTGTGCATTAGTATTCTTAAGCTTATTTTCTACTGATTCTTGATACTTAATTACTGAGGTATAATCAATTTTGTAATGCTTTCACTGTAAACAAAATAAGCAAATGTACTAGCCATATTGTACCGTTTTCTATGAACTTACGTTGAAGAAAACGTATAAAAGATATTGTATGGGAGCCTAATTATATGAGTCAAATATTAGTATTAATATTACTAATAATGTTAGTATTAATAATAATTTTGCTACGAAAATTTTAAATATAATTCATTTTGTACATTGTTATATAGAGCATATAGATTATCTTCCACTTATATTAATTTTCACAATGAAATAGATTTCCTGCTTGGTTTCTTTGTTGCAAATGGATATCCACCCAACATATTTTATAAACATCTTAGAAATTTTCTTAATAAGATTTTCTGCCCCAAACTTGTTAAAGAGGGTCCTAAAAAGATGCAGATGTATATAAAATTGCCCTACTTTAATGATAATTTAAACCATTACCTAAAAAAGCAATTAACTACAATATTTTACAGATACTACCCTCATATTAAACCATTCATTTTATTTTATAACAACCATAAACTTAATAATTATGTAATCCATAAGGACAAGTTACCTGACTCGTTTTGTTCGATGGTAGTTTATCAATTTAACTGCCCCAAATGCCAACTAGCATATGTTGGCTCAACTAAGAAATGTGTATTGGTTAGATACCACGAACACCACGGGTCATCTTGTCGTACTGGAAAACCATTGTCAGCTCCAGTAAACTCAAGCATTCGAGAACACTATTTTAATGTCTGTAAGTGCAATTTCAGTATAAATAATTTCAAAATTATATACAGAGGAAAAAGCGAAAATGAAATCATGATAGCAGAGTCATTATTTATTTCAAAATCGAATCCTAAATTAAACAAAGATGGCTCATGTTGCCCTCTCAGAATTTTGTAAAGCAAATTTTATTAGTGTGAAAGTATTTCTTTTTAATTCTACATACATTTAGATATATGTAAATTTCATTAATTTGTGTGAATGTCCGTGTATATATATATATATATATATATATATATATATATATATATATATATATATATATATATATATATATATATATATATATATATATATATATATATATATATATATATATATATATATATATATATATATATATTTATATATATATATATATATATATATATATATATAATATATATATATATATATATATATATATATATATATATATATATATATATATATATATATATATATATATATATATATATATATATATATATATATATATATATATATATATATATATATATATATATATATATATATATATATATATATATATATATATATATATATATATATATATATATATATATATATATATATATATATATATATATATATATATATATATATATATATATATATATATATATATATATATATATATATATTACTTTTTTACAACTATAATTGTGTTTAATTAGAGTAAACTGCTCAAGTATATATTCTTTTTCACTCTTTCATAGGTACATGATTAGGAACACAGTGGATGTTTGAAACGTTGTTTTGTGATGTATTCTAAGGAGATTAAATAAATGAAATATGTTCTACGATGTTTGCTTGGACCGTTCTTGCCCTTCAGTTTATTATAAGACTAAGATTTCCCAGAGACAAACGGATATCAGATATAATTACTCAACGATATGGGAGAGCAGCATGGATTAAAGTTAGGATATGGGAGTGTTGTTTGAGAAAGTGGGAAAAAGTAAAACTAGACGTTATATTTCTTGAGAGGTGTCTTCAGTATAACGTGTGCCCAAAATTTGTGCGCTTTAAATTGTATAAAATAGTGCTTGAAAAACGTGATTTTTACAAGGAGTGGCAACAATATCTTCTCGAAAAAGAGCTACAATATCATTATTATTATTATTATTATTATTGTTATTATTATTATTATTATTATTATTATTATTATTATTATTATTATTATTATTATTATTATTGTTATTATTATTATTATTGTTATTTATTATTATTTATTATTATTTATTATTATTTATCATTATCTATTATTATTTATTATTATTTATTATTATTATTATTTATTATTATTATTTACTATTATTGTATTATTATTATTATTATTATTATTATTATTATTATTATTATTATTATTATTATTATTATTATTATTATTATTATTATTATTATTATTATTATTGTTATTGTTATTATTGTTGCTATTGTTGTTATTATTATTATTGTTATTATTATTATTATCATTATTATCATTATTATTATTATTATTATTATTATTATTATTATTATTATTATTATTATTATTATTATTATTATTATTATTATTATTATTATTATTATTATTATTATTATTATTATTATTATTATTTTTATTATTTTTATTATTATTATTATTATAATTATTATAATTATTATAATTATTATAATTATTAATTATTAATTATTAATTATTATTATTAATTATTATTACTAATTATTATTATTATTATTATTATTATTATTATTATTATTATTATTATTATTATTATTATTATTATTATTATTATTATTATTATTATTATTATTATTATTATTATTATTATTAGTGTAGTGGAATTCTTGTTAATCGATCTTGGGAGGTCACATTAAAACACAGATATAAAAAATTAAAAAAAACTTTTCAAGTATTGTATGCTAAAAAGAGTTCGCCCAAAATCAAGTTCTACTTCCCTACAACAGGAGCCCAAGAAACCCTGTAAAATGTGGTTGCAATGTTTACATTCACGTAAATTCATATCTACAATTTACATTTCGATTGTTTAAGAAAAAGTAAAATTTCTATATATAAACAAAGATAAATATATTTACCAAATCTAAAAGAGCATTTTACATTGATGAACATAAAATATAATAATGTAGGATTATCTGAAGCACTAACTGCTAAAAGTCTAAGGTATGCAATAAGAAATAAAGAAAAAAAGCTTCAGGGAACGTTAATGGCACATACACAACACTAAAAAGCCATTTAAGGAGTAGTCTTTGCCATAACACAACAGTTGTGGTAATATTAGCAGAAACAGTGGCAGTACTAATAGCATAAGTAGTACCATTAGTACTAGTAACATGGATATAATGATAAATGAAACTGATAGATAATAATAACATTAATAAATATAGATAATAATGATAATAATAATAATAATAATAACAATAATAATAATAATAATAATAATAATAATAATAATAATAATAATAATAATAATAATAATAATAATAATAATAATAATAATAATAACAATAATAATAATAATAATAATAATAATAATAATAATAATAATAATAATAATAATAATAATAATAATAATAATAATAATAATAATAATAATAATAATAATAATAATAATAATAATAATAATAATAATAATAATAATAATAATAATAATAATAATAATAATAATAACTGTATTATGTTGGTGATTTTTTAATAGCAATGACCGAACTACATGGCATAAATAAAAATAAAAAAATAATGTAAATTGAAATATTCGAATGAAGATTAATAGTGATACAAGAAGCTGCAAAACAAACACACACACACACACACACACACACACACACACACACACACACACACACACACACACACACACACACACACACACACACACAAGTGCAAGAAGGCCAAAGCTTGACTACTCGGTGGCTGGAGTACAACTTCAAGAGACAGAAAATGAGGGAGATCTAGGAGTAAACATACTGGCAGATTTGTCTCCAGAACTACATATAAATGGCATAGTAAGGGCAGCATATGCATTCTTATCAAATGTAAGAGTAGCCTTCAGGCACATGGACAAGGAAATGTTCAGAAATATTTATGTAACCTATGTGAGGCCAAAACTCGAATATGCAGCCCCCTTTTGGAATCCGCACTTGAAAAAGCACATAGCTAAGATTGAAAAAGTTCAAAGACATGCCACGAAACTGGTGCCAGAAATACGCAATCTCAGTTATGATGAGAGGCTGAGGGAATTAGACTTACCATCACTCGAAGCTAGAAGAGTGAGGGGGGATATGGTGACAGTCTTTAAATTCCTTCATGGTTATGATAGAGTGGATAGGGATCGATATTTTGATATGGCTGGCTCTAGAACTAGAGGTCATAGTTTGAAGCTTCGTAAGAAAACTTCTTTGCAGGATGTAAGGAAATACTTTTTCAGTGTAAGAGTAGTTGATAATTGGAATTCGCTAAGCGAGGAGGTAGTTAATGCTATCTCAGTCCATAGTTTTAAGGACAGGTATGATAAGTATCACTAAGTATAAAATGGAACCGATCAGGAGACGGGAAGATACGAGCTTTGGGCTCTTTCCCGCAAACACAATTAGGTAATCAATTAGGTAATCACACCTAAGGGCTTCAGAATACTAAGGGTTGAAAGATCTGAGAGGACTGGTGGAGGGATCGCACTGCTCATAAGTGAAAGGATTCAAGTTGAAGAAATAAACTTGGCTATAGAAAGTGAGTTCAAGGAATTTCTTGTTGCTCGCATAAATACTGGGTCAGAGAGCATTATAATAACTGTTGTATGCAACCCACCAAGGAACCAAAATAGGCTTGAAGTTTATGAGGAAAGTCATATAGGTACTATTGAAGTCATAAACTCAGTTGTTAACATGGCACGGGGAAAAAAATGTAGGATTTTGATTATGGGAGACTTTAATCATAAAGAGATAGATTGGATAAATCTTGACCCACACAGTGGTGAGGACTCATTCGGGGCAAGATTCCTAGATTGCGTACAAGGGAATTTCCTACACCAACATGTAATGGAACCAACAAGGGCCAGGGGTGGGGATGAGCCATCACTACTTGATCTAGTGTTCACAGATAATGTGTTGGATATTGAAAAAATTGAGTATGTACCACCAATTGGAAAGAGTGACCACTGTGTGTTGTTGATGGAGTATATCATTGAAGATATTCTTCCTGAGAGTAGAGGCACTGAGGACATGAGGAGGAACTATCCGAAAGGAGATTACATCAAATTGAATGAGCTTTTTGCAGTTCTTGACTGGAGAACCTTATTTTACAACAAATCTGTACGAGAAATATATGACATCTTTTGTAAGAAATATGGGAAGATAGTAGATTTCTGCATACCTGTCACCAAAGTAGGTGTAATTCATGCCAGAGAGAAATGGTTCGATAATGGGTGTAAAAGAGCTAAGGAGTGGAGAGACAAATGCTGGAAAAGGTATAGGAGGAGAAAAAACATAAATGCCTGGCAAACCTACAAAAGAGCAAGAAATGACTACCTAAGTAAAAGAAGAGAGGCAGAGAGAGACTATGAGAGGGACATCACCAGGAAGGCTAAAGAAATTCCCAAGCTTTTCCACAGCTTTATCAGAGGAAAACTGAAGGTAAAAGAACAGGTTTTAAGGCTAAAGAAAGCGGATGGAAGCATCACTGAGACGGATGAAGAGATCTGCAAAGAATTGATCAAGGAGTTTCAGTCAGTATTTACAGTAGAAAATACCCCACCCCCTCAAACTGCAGTGATAGAAGCTCAAGGGCCGGTATTAGAGAACATCAACCTTACAGCCACAGAGGTATGCAAAGCGCTGATGGATTTAGATGTTCATAAAGCTACAGGTCCTGATGACATATCCCCTCATGTGCTTAAAAATTGCGCAAACTCAATATCAGTGGCACTAAGTATCATATTTAAAAAGTCACTGGAGTCGGGTGAGATTCCAAGATGCTGGAAACAAGCAAATGTGATACCTATCTTCAAAAAGGGAGGGAGGGATACGGCTCTGAACTATAGACCAGTTTCCTTGACCAGCGTAGTTTGCAAAGTTATGGAGAAACTACTTTGGAAACATATCTCTCTTCACTTGGAATCCTTCAACTTTTTGTCAGTGAGGCAACATGGCTTCAGAGAAGGTAGATCAACAGTAACAAACTTATTAGAATTTTATGATGAGGTAAGCCAAATCTTACAGGAAAGAGAGGGCTGGGCAGATTGCATATTCCTAGACTTCCAGAAAGCGTTTGACACTGTTCCACATGGGAGACTTATTAGGAAGCTGCAACCAATGGCTAGAATAGGTGGAAATGTTTTGGAATGGATAAAAACTTACTTAGAAGGAAGGGAACAGAGGGTTAGAGTAAGACATTCAGTGTCTGAATGGAGAAGAGTTAGTAGTGGAGTTCCACAGGGTTCAGTTTTAGGGCCACTTTTGTTCCTTGTATATGTAAATGACCTACCTGAGTCTGTAAATTCACTCATGAATATGTTTGCAGATGATGCAAAGATTGTGAAGAAAGTAAAAAACGAGAACAATGGTAGAGAACTTCAGGAGGATCTAAATAATATGCATGAGTGGTCAGAAAAGTGGCTAATGAAATTCAATTCTTCAAAATGTAAGGTAATGAGAATGGGTACAAGTGCAAGAAGGCCCAAGCTTGACTACTCGGTGGCTGGAGTACAACTTCAAGAGACAGAAAATGAGAGAGATCTAGGAGTAAACATACTGGCAGATTTGTCTCCAGAACTACATATAAATGGCATAGTAAGGGCAGCATATGCATTCTTATCAAATGTAAGAGTAGCCTTCAGGCACATGGACAAGGAAATGTTCAGAAATATTTATGCAACCTATGTGAGGCCAAAACTCGAATATGCAGCCCCCTTTTGGAATCCGCACTTGAAAAAGCACATAGCTAAGCTTGAAAAAGTTCAAAGACATGCCACGAAACTGGTGCCAGAAATACGCAATCTCAGTTATGATGAGAGGCTGAGGGAATTAGACTTACCATCACTCGAAGCTAGAAGAGTGAGGGGGGATATGGTGACGGTCTTTAAATTCCTTCATGGTTATGATAGAGTGGATAGGGATCGATATTTTGATATGGCTGGCTCTAGAACTAGAGGTCATAGTTTGAAGCTTCGTAAGAAAACTTCTTTGCAGGATGTAAGACAATACTTTTTCAATGTAAGAGTAGTTGATAATTGGAATTCGCTAAGCGAGGAGGTAGTTAATGCTATCTCAACCCATAGTTTTAAGGACAGGTATGATAAGTATCACTAAGTATAAAATGGAACCGATCAGGAGACGGGAAGATAAGAGCTTTGGGCTCTTTCCCGTAAACACAATTAGGTAATCACAATTAGGTAATCACACACACTTAGAGATATAATAAGAACTTTAGAGAAATCTAATAATATCAAGGAGAAGAGAGAAAGGAAGTAGAAAAATTATAAAAAAGCTGGAAGGAGAAAGGAGTGAACTAGAAACCAGAATATTTAAACAAAAAGATAACAACAAACAGTTGAGTAACAGCCTGAATGAACTAAATGCTAGTTCAATGCTCTCTTCTGAGAGAGACGAGAATACAGCTTGGAATGTCCAGATTTAGGAAAACATCAAACAGTTTAGAAAAAAGTTTCAGGAGCTGAATACAAAACATGAGGCCATGAAAAGTTCCATTGGAGATGCAGTAAAGCAAAATGTGGCAGTAAAAGAGGCAGTGAGGGAGGTGGCACTGGACAATGTAAAAACGGTTGACTACAAAGTAACTGTAATAGAGAAAATGAAAGATGTTGAACTTGATCAAATAGGCACTTGATAAAGAGATGCCAGTGGTAATCTCATGAATTAGTGAATCCCAGGAGTCAACATTGCAGAGGAAATTTGAACATAATAAAGCTAGGGTTTTAGACCTGATAAGGAAGCTTGAAGTTGCATGTGATCCAGAATATATTATAAGCATTCACCGAATTGGTACTTATTCTAGGAAGGGAAAGGCAAGAATACTGAAAGCAACTTTTGAGAAAGAGAACATATGTAAAGAAGTACTGATGAGGGAGAAACTAAAAGACCTTCAAGAATTCAGAATAGTGTACATTAGACCATAAAGAATACAAGAAGAGATGGGAAGGATAAAAAACTTAATGCAAGAAGCTAGAAGGTAACTGAGGAGAGAAAAAAAAGAAGAGGAGAAAAATATTTGTTTCACGGCTCTTACAGCCAAAAGAATGATAAGGAACTTAATGCTTGAAGAGCAGGGGATCCAGCCTCATTTAGATTGTTGTACACAAATGATGATGGGATAGCTGGGAAGGCAATAGAATTAAACAAGAGGTTTGACGACAGCAAGGTTCATTGAAGACATAAACAGTCACAGTTTGTCCTAATGGCTTAAGAATATTATGGGTTAAAAGATCTCAAAGGACTGGTGGAGAGATTGTATTGCTCAAAAGTGAAAGTTCAGGTTGAAGGAATTACCTTTAGCTGTAGGAAGATAGTTCAAGGAATTCCTTGTTGTTCGATTATATACTTGTTCAAAAAGCATTATAGAAACTGTTGTATATAACTCATCAAGGAATCAGCATAGGCTAGAAGTTCATGAGGAAAGTCATATAGGTCCTATTGAAGTCATAAACTCAGCTGTTAACATTGCCAGGGAGAGAAACTATAGGATTTTGAATATGGAAGATTATAATCATGGATATTTAGATTGGATAAATCTTGATCCACACAATGGAGAGGAGTCATTCAGGGCAAGATGCCTAGATTGCGTACAAGGGAATTATCTACACCAAAATGTACTAGAAACTTGTACCATGAAAATGGGTACAAGTGCGAGAAGGCCCAAGCTTGGATACTCAATAGCAGGAGCAAAATTTCAAGAGACGGAGAAAGAAAGAGATCTAGGGGTGAACTTACTGGCAGATTTGTCTCCGGAAATGCATATAATTGGCATAGTAAAGGTAGCATATGCTTTCTTAGCAAATGTAAGGGCAGCATTCAAACACATGGACAAGGAAATGTTCAAAAATATTTATGTAAATTATGCAAGGCCAAAACATGAATATGATGCACCCTTTGATAAAAACACATAAATAAGCTGGAAGAAAATCAGAGGAATGCTAGGAATCTGGTACAAGAAATACGCAATCTCAATTATGAGGAAAGGCAGAGGAAATTAGACTTACCATCACTCAATGCTAGAAGAATGAGGGGGGATATGGTTATGGTTCTCATATGCCTTCATGATTATGACAGAGTGGATAGGGATCGATTTTTTAAATGGCTGGTTCTAGAACTAGAGGTCATAGTTTAAAGCTTTGCAAGAAATCTTTTTAGGATATAAGGAAGTACTTTTTTAGTGTAAGAGTATTTAATGATTCGAATTTGATAAGTTAGGAGGTACTTAGTACTAACACATTTCATACCTTTAAGGACAAATATGATCGCTATGTACAAAAATGGAACCAACCCTGAGATGGGGAGTTACGAGCATAGGGCTCTTTCCCGTAAGCACAATTAGATGACTATAGTTAGGAAATTACACTCACTTGTTCCTTGTATATGTAAACAATAGAAGAGAACTTCAGGAGGATAAATATTTTGCATGAGTGGTCAGGGAATTTGGTAATAAAAATCATTGTTTCCAAATGTAAGGTGAGGAGAATGTGTACTAGTGTAAGAAGGTCAAAGCTTTAAAACTCAATAGCAGGTGCAGAATTTCCATAGATGGAGAATGAGAGAGATCTAGGAGTAAGCATATTGCCAGATTTGTCTCTGGAAATGTATATATATGGTATAGTAAGGACTATATATGCTTCCTAAGCAAATGTAAGGGTAGCCTTCAGATACATGGACAAGGAAATGTTCAAAAATATTTGTGTAACTTACATGAGGTCAAATCATTAATATACAACACCCTTTTGGAATCCACACTTGAAAAAGCATGTAAATAGATTGGAAATAACTCAAAAACATTCTACAAAACTGCTCCCAGAAACACGAAATCTCAGTTATGAGGAGAGGCTGAGGGAATTAGACTTACCATCATTCAAAGCTAAAGAAATTAGGGGGCCATAGTGATGGTATCTGCATATTTCCATGGATTTGACATAGTGGATAGGGATCAATATTTTGATATGTAATTGCCTAATTGTCTAATTGTAATAGCCTGAATGTTTTACGGGAAAGAGCCCCATCTCTGATTGGCTTCATTTTTTTACTTAGTGATACTTACAATACTTGTCCTTAAAATTATGGACTAAGTTAGCATTAACTACCTCATTGCTTAGCGAATTCCAATTATCAACTACGCTTACACTAAAAAAATACTTCCTTACATCCTACAAAGAAGTTTTCTTACGAAGCTTCAAACTCTGGCATCTAGTTTTAGTACCAGCCATATCAATATATTGATCCCTATCCACTCTTTCATAATCATGAAGGAATTTAAAAACCATCACCATATCCCACCCATTCTTCTAGCGTCGAGTGATGGTGAGTCTAACATCCTCAGCATCTCCTCATAATTGAGTTTGCGTATTTCTGGCAGCAAAAGGGGACAGCATATTCAAGCTTTGGCCTCACTGGATTCAAAATTATTTCTGAACATATCATTGTTTATGTGCCTGAGGAATTGCCTTATATTTCCTAAGAAAGAATATGCTACCTTTACAATGCCATTTGTAAACATATACGGAGACAAATCTGCCAGTATGTTTACTCCTAGATCTCTCTCAATCTCTGTCTCTTGAAGTTCTGCTCCCTCTATAAAGTATTCAAGCTTGGGCCTTCTTGCACTTGTACCCATTCTCATTACCTTACATTTAGAAGTAATGAATTTCATTAGGCACTTTCTTAACCACTCATGCAGACTATATAGGTCTTCCTGAAGTTCTCTACAATAATGCTCGTCTCTTAATTTTTTCACAATATTTGCATCATTTGAAAAAATATTCATGAATTAATTTACAGACTCATTTACTTATACAAGGAACAAAAGTGGCCCTAAAACTGAACCCTGTGGACTTGCATTCAAACAATGAGTGTCTTACTCTAACCCTTTGTTCCCTTCCTTCTAAGTAAGTTTATCTGCAAGCCCTCTCTTTTCTGTAAGACTCGCCTTCCTTATCATAAAATGCTAATAAGTTTGTTACTGTTGATCTACCTTCTCTGAAGCCATGTTCTCTCACTGAGTGGTCTATAGTTTAGAACAGAACCCCTCCTTCCCCTTTTGAGGATAGGTATCACAATCGCTTGTCCCCAGCATCTTTGAATCTTCACAGATTCCAGCGACTTTTCAAATATGATACAGAGTGCCACCGATATTGATTTAGTACATTTCTTAAGTACATAAGGGAATATATCATTCAGGACCTGTAGCTCTATGGACATCTAATTCCCTCAGCACTTAGCATACCTATGCTGCTGAAAAAAATGATGTTCTCTAATACTTGCCATGATCTCCTGTCTGCAATTTGAGAGGGTGGTATTTTTTTTTTCATTTTGCTGTAAATACTGACAGAAACTCACTGCTCATATCTTCGCTGACCTCTTCACCTGTCTCAGTAATGTTTCTATTTTAATGCAAAATTAGTTAATGATAGAAATAAGTCAAGTGAGAGAGTACTTAATGCTAACTCAATTCATAGTTTTATGGACAAATATGATAAGTGTCATAGAATATGAAAATGGAACCAACAAGGAGATGGGGAGTTCTGATGATTCTATAGCTTGCTCTTCCACTGACAAAGCCACTCTCTTTGGCTCTCATTTTTCTGCCAACTCTTTTATAAATGATTCCAGGACACCTGTCCCGCAATCTTCACCTCTCCCTAACCCTATGCCCTCCCTTATCCTTGCTTCATGTAAAGTTCATAGGGTTCTTCGTTCGCTAAAGACGAACAAGGTATCTGGTCCCGATGGTATCCCTGCAAGGTTCCTTAAGGAGTTTGCAGATGACCTGGCTCCCGTGCTTTGTCGTCTTTTTCGCTTCATTCTGTCAACCAGTATCTATTCTTCTTCTTGGAAACATGAAGGGTGACCGCTCTAATCCTTCAAACTACCGACCTATTGCCCTAACCCCCTCTATTGCTAAAGTTTTCAAAACTGCTCAATGCTCACTTCTTGAAATTCCTTGAATCTAACTCACTTATCTCCGATCACCAGTACGGCTTCCGCAAGGCAAGGTCCACTGGTGACCT
>JAXCGZ010006091.1:45000-65000 GCA_037179515.1 Halocaridina rubra
TGCATTCAGTTTCTTTCTTTCTTTTATTTTTGCAATCTTTTAGGGAGTCTCTCCTTTTAGGTACAATTCCAAATATATTGAAAGATACAGTATTTGCAAGAGAATGCACTTTGCACAAAAATATTTATGTACTTATAAATAAGTATTATGAATTTTGAAGAGATCAGATTCAAATTATGGCTAAAGTTGCTATATTATTTAATAATAATGTAGATAGTGATTACTAAGCGTTGTTTTTAGAGCTATTTTCCTGATAACGATAAATATAATAGAAATTACAGGCAACTAGACTCGCTTACGGAGGTCAATCTTTACAAAAGCTAAAGTTTTCTTATAGCTTATATCTGCAATTAAAATAAGTTTAACCCTCTTTATAACCAAACATTTAACCTTAAATATGGTTTACCATAAATAGGTATAATCCTATTTTTTTTTTTATCACAGGTCCATTATATATATTACTTATACCCTAATCATGCAAATCTCCAACTATTAATAGCTAATTCTTGTATTTTTCCATTATATATCCATTGCATATTTCATTGCTATCATTTGCTTACAAAATATTTATCTGTCATAAGCAATAAACCATAAATCCTATTTAATTACAATATTAAAACATTAATTTTACAAGACTTTAACATTTCATACCAAAAACAATCTCAAATTTTTCATTATAAATCCCTCTTCCTAATAACCATTAGATTTAATAACTAAGATATGCATACTATGGATTTCACAGCCCTTTTTTTTTAAATACTTAATAACCTCAGATATTCTATTATGACAGCCTCACCACGTGCACTAGAGCCGTATACTTTTTTTTATGATTGTGGCACCAGGACGGGCCAAAAAATAATAAAATAAAACAGGCCTCGTCGGGCCTGGGCACGAAGAATACATAAAGAAAAGAGAAACAGAGATGCAGAGTGTAATGACTTGTCAGATGTGAAGGGATTTAAAATAGCTAAACTTTCTAAATTTTCATTATAAAAATATTAATTCTTTTACTAAATTAGGTATTTTTTAACCATCAAATTTAATAAGATCTAAACCTCTCACATTTTCTAACACTAAGCTCTCAATTACTTGTACTAATTCCTAATGCTAACAAAAGCTTCAACTTCTTATAATAACCGAAGCCCTCAAATTTCCATTTTTTTACACTCATCTCTTTTTATATAACCTTAGGCTCACTAAGATAAATTTTCTGTTAAAAAGCGCACGCCCTTTCACCTTAAATTCCATGCTTTTTTCATCCACTTCTACGGTTATCAATTTCCCAATATTTCCCATTAAAAAATCTTCAAGTCGTACACTGAAAATCTATACCGCAGAAAGGAAAAAAAATTATATATATATATATATATATATATATATATATATATATATATATATATATATATATATATATATGTATATATATATATATATATATATATATATATATATATATATATATATATATATATATATATATATATATATATATATATATATATATATATATATATATATATATATATATATATATATATATATATATATATATATATATATATATATATATATATATATATATATATATATATCACAAGATAAGATCAATACTATCACAAGATAAGATCAATACATTAAATTCTCTCACAGGAAAGAACAGCAGCCCGTCAGTTAATATAAATTTGGATGAGGAATATAACAATTTTGTCATGACTCTTAAGAATAGTCAGAGAGACTATATTCCCATGAAACATTGCAGATCAAGAAAAAATGACCCTAAGTGGATGAACAATAGAATAAAGAATCTTATAGGTATTAAAAGAGGAATATACAGGAAACTAAAAAGAGGTGAAGAGCAGGTGAGGCAGCAATATATACAGTTAAACAGGGAAGTTAAAAAGATAGTTAGAGAATCGAAAAGAAAATACGAAGTTCGAATAGCAGGAGAAGCTAAAGAAAATCCTAAAGGGTTTTATCAACATTATCAAACAAAATTTAAGGAAAAAGTCGGACCAATTGAAGTAGCCAATGGCCATATCACAGATGACGATAAAGTGATGTGTACATGTTTAAATGATTATTTCTTATCTGTATTTACAAATGAAAACTTGGAAAATATTCCGGAAGTAGAATCCATTTACAGAGACAGACCCGATAATATACTTAGTTCAATAAATATTACGAGAGAGGAGGTAATAAAAGAAATAGATAAATTAAAGGCTCATAAATCTCCGGGACCTGATGGAATATATGCTAGAATATTAAAGGAATGCAAGGAAGAGCTTAGTTGTCCTCTAACTGCATTATTTAATAATTCAATAAAATTAGGATCGGTACCCATGGAGTGGAAATTGGCAGATGTGGTACCAATATTTAAAAAAGGAGAACGTGTTAAAAAGAATAATTATAGGCCGGTTAGTTTAACGTCAACAGTGGGTAAGATTCTAGAATCCATAATTGCAAATAAAATAAGGGCACATCTAGAATTACACAGACTGATAAAACTTTCACAACACGGGTTTCTTAAGGGTTTTTCGTGCCTTACAAACTTACTGTCTTTTTATTCAGAAGTTTACGAGGCAGTAGATTGTGGCAAAGAATATGATACAATATATCTAGATTTTAGCAAAGCTTTTGATAGAGTTCCTCACAAAAGATTAGTTAAAAAGCTGGAAGCTCATGGTATAGGAGGAGCTGTGCTCAGATGGATCAAACAATGGTTAAAAGACAGAAAACAGAGGGTTTGCATAAATGGAGAGAAATCAGAGTGGGGCTCGGTTACAAGCGGGGTACCACAAGGCTCGGTACTGGGTCCTCTATTATTCATCGTATATCTAAATGATCTGGATTCGGATATCAGTAGTAACCTAAGTAAATTCGCAGACGACACTAAAATAGGTAGAACTATAAATGGAAAAGAAGACATTCATGCTTTACAGGAAGATCTAAATAGATTATCTGAATGGTCGGACAAATGGCAAATGGAATTTAATGTTGAAAAATGTAAAGTAGTTAAAATGGGTACTATAAAAGACAATACTAGTTATAAGCTAAATAACCATGAAATCATGAGTTCTCAGTGTGAAAGGGATTTGGGAGTTCTTGTGAGTAGTAGTCTTAAGCCAAGAGAGCAATGCACAGCAGTCAGAAATAAAGCAAACAGAATTTTAGGATTTATCTCAAGAAGCGTCAGCAATAGGACGGAAAAAGTTATTTTGCAGCTCTATCTTGCATTAGTTAGGCCCCATTTAGATTATGCTGTGCAATTCTGGTCACCCTATTATAGAATGGAAATTGAATCCTTGGAGAGAGTGCAACGAAGAATGACCAAGATGATACACAATATCAGAAATCTACCATATGAGGACAGATTAAAAAAACTTAATCTACATTCTCTAGAGAGGCGAAGAGTTAGGGGGGATATGATTGAAGTGTATAAATGGTTTAAAGGGATTAACAAGGGAGATATTAATAAAGTTTTAAAAATTCATAATCAAACCAGAACCCGTAATAATGGATTTAAGCTTGATAAATTTAGGTTCAGAAGGGAAATTGGTAAAAATTGGTTTGGTAATAGAGTAGCTGATGCATGGAACAAGCTTCCTAGTATGATAGTAAATGCCAATACCTTAGACACCTTCAAATGTAGATTAGATAGACATATGACAGAGGTAGGGTGGGTATGAATAGGTTAGTGCTTATTAGAAAAGTCATAAAAAGAAAAACAGAATAAATAAGTAGAGTAGAATAGAATAGGTTAGACATGCTGAAAATACAATTCAAAAATGGAGCTGCCTCGTGTGTGCCAGTAGGCATGTTGCAGTGTCCTCTATTCTTATATATATATATATATATATATATATATATATATATATATATATATATATATATATATATATATATATATATATATATATATATATATATATATATATATATATATATATATATATATATATATATTTATTTATTTATTTATTTATTTATTTATTTATTTATTTATTTATTTATTTATTTATCTTTAATGGGAAGGAAAATGATGAAAAACCTCACCTCTTATAGAGTGTGAGTAGCACTCGTCAAGCAACCTCAACTCACCTGTACTGCGTGCACTTTTGTAGCTTACGGATTTGTTGGTGCAGTGATTGGTTCTTCCTTTCCACCTCTGAGCTCTGGCACTCTCTTCCTCCTTCTGTCTTTCCTAATTCTTAAGACCTATCTTTCTTCAAAAAGCGGATCTATCGCCATATCAGGGCTTATTCCTTACATATCTCATGTTTTTCAGTCCTTCGACTATCTTATCAACGTGTTCATTTCCTAATGTGTATAATTTTCTTTTTTCTGCCTTATCCATAAGGTTTTACTTTTTCTTCGTCTATGTATTTTCTTTATGCCCGGGCCTGATGAGGGCAATTCCCTTGCCTGTCCCGGTGTCACAATCATGAAGTAAATGTTTTCATATTTTTTAACGAAAAGCCAATATCTTAATAATGCAAAATCCGTAAATGACACGAATATCATGAAAAAAATATAATCAGCAGGTGATGTATTAATCAAAAGAACTTCCAGTTAATGCATATCAAAACATTTTCCTCAATAATGTGATCTATTCGGCATCTCAAAAAATTATTTTTTCAGGAATTTGTCGGCAATTTATGTACGAGTTAGTATGAGAATAAATCCACAATCACATGAGGTCTGGTGGCATGCGAGAAAGACTCTTTGGGTCTACAATTTTATTTCTCTTGATAATATTCGTCTCTCGATGTCTCTTCAAATACCCTCCTTTGGGAAATGACATATTCATGGACTGACTTTGCTTGAAGGCTAGTGCTGATTGTAATCAAGATTGTAATATGAATGTAAAGTAATAGTCATAGACGGCAAATACAAAGCCACCTAATAAACAATAAATCTATTAGTAAATATTTAGTAACATTATCAAAATTTCGTGACCGCATTGTACCTTCGTTTTCATACTGCATTGGAATGATAATCTTTTAATCTTATTGCACTTATACTCAATCTCTTGCTAGACATCCGTAAAATAATAGCTTGTTAGACTTCTAAGTCAGTATGGCTTTAATAATGAATATAAGAATTTATTTTTTATATAACTCTCTTATCAGAATAAATGGAATCAACTTTTGAGTCCATGAGAACTAATAAAATATTCATATATATAAATATATATAAATATATATATATATATATATATATATATATATATATATATATATATATATATATATATATATATATATATATATATATATACATAAGAACATAAGAATAGAGGACACTGCAACTTGCCTACTGGCACACACGAGGCAGCTCCATTTTTGAATTGTATTTTCAGCATGTCTAACCTATTCTATTCTACTCTACTTATTTATTCTATTTTTCTTTTTATGATTTTTCTAATAAGCACTAACCTATTCATACCCACCCTACCTCTGTCATATGTCTATCTAATCTACATTTGAAGGTGTCTAAGGTATTGGCATTTACTATCATACTAGGAAGCTTGTTCCATGCATCAGCTACTCTATTACCAAACCAATTTTTACCAATTTCCCTTCTGAACCTAAATATATCAAGCTTAAATCCATTATTACGAGTTCTGGTTTGATCATGAATTTTTAAAGCTTTATTAATATCTCCCTTGTTAATCCCTTTAAAAAATTTATTAACTTCAATCATATCCCCCCTAACTCTTCGCCACTCTAGAGAATGTAGATTAAGTTTTTTTAATCTGTCCTCATATGGTAGATTTCTGATATTGTGTATCATCTTGGTCATTCTTCGCTGCACTCTCTCCAAGGATTCAATTTCCATTCTATAATAGGGTGACCAGAATTGCACAGCATAATCTAAATGGGGCCTAACTAATGCAAGATAGAGCTGCAAAATAAATTTTTCCGTCCTATTGCTAACGCTTCTTGAGATAAATCCTAAAATTTTGTTTGCTTTATTTCTGACTGCTGTGCATTGCTCTCTTGGCTTAAGACTACTACTCACAAGAACTCCCAAATCCCTTTCACACTGAGAACTCATGATTTCATGGTTATTTAGCTTATAACTAGTATTGTCTTTTATAGTACCCATTTTACCTACTTTACATTTTTCAACATTAAATTCCATTTGACATTTGTCCGACCATTCAGATAATCAATTTAGATCTTCCTGTAAAGCATGAATGTCTTCTTTTCCATTTATAGTTCTACCTATTTTAGTGTCGTCTGCGAATTTACTTAGGTTACTACTGATATCCGAGTCCAGATCATTTAGATATACGATGAATAATAGAGGACCCAGTACCGAGCCTTGTGGTACCCCGCTAGTAACCGAGCCCCACTCTGATTTCTCTCCATTTATGCAAACCCTCTGTTTTCTGTCTTTTAACCATTGTTTGATCCATCTGAGCACAGCTCCTCCTATACCATGAGCTTCCAGCTTTTTAACTAATCTTTTGTGAGGAACTCTATCAAAAGCTTTGCTAAAATCTAGATATATTGTATCATATTCTTTGCCACAATCTACTGCCTCGTAAACTTCTGAATAAAAAGACAGTAAGTTTGTAAGGCACGAAAAACCCTTAAGAAACCCGTGTTGTGAAAGTTTTATCAGTCTGTGTAATTCTAGATGTGCCCTTATTTTATTTACAATTATGGATTCTAGAATCTTACCCACTGTTGACGTTAAACTTACCGGCCTATATTTATTCTTTTTAACACGTTCTCCTTTTTTAAATATTGGTACCACATCTGCCAATTTCCACTCCATGGGTACCGATCCTAATTTTATTGAATTATTAAATAATGCAGTTAGAGGACAACTAAGCTCTTCCTTGCATTCCTTTAATATTCTAGCATATATTCCATCAGGTCCCGGAGATTTATGAGCCTTTAATTTATCTATTTCTTTTATTACCTCCTCTCTCGCAAATTATATACGATGAAATTTCTAAAGTGAGCAGGTCAAATAGAGTTTGCATTGTAGGCGATTTTAATTTTAGACATATTAACTGGGAAACCATAACAGGTGATAGTAGCTCTAAGGAGTTTTTGGAAGTAGTAGAAGACAATTTCCTTTCTCAGCATGTACATGAAGCAACACGGGGGGTAAATACACTAGATTTAGTTCTTAGTAATAGAGAGAATATGGTTACAAATTTAGAAGTTGGTGAAAAATTGGGCAACAGTGACCATGATTCCATTAGATTTAACATAATTTTCAAGGAAACTATAAAGGAAAATAAGAATATTGTTCCAAACTTTAGAGCAGGAGATTTTGAGGGCTTAAAAACTAAATTATCTAATGAGGTATGGGAAGGGATTTCTGGGGGTACAGATGTGGGTAGTTAATCCAGCAGGTCAGGTAGCAGGTAGCTGATTACCCCGAAATTTGAGTACCACATGCCAAGGATTATCACAAGATAAGATCAATACATTAAATTCTCTCACAGGAAAGAACAGCAGCCTGTCAGTTAATATAAATTTGGATGAGGAATATAACAATTTTGTCATGACTCTTAAGAATAGTCAGAGAGACTATATTCCCATGAAACATTGCAGATCAAGAAAAAATGACCCTAAATGGATGAACAATAGAATAAAGAATCTTACAGGTATTAAAAGAGGAATATACAGGAAACTAAAAAGAGGTGAAGAGCAGGTGAGGCAGCAATATATACAGTTAAACAGGGAAGTTAAAAAGATAGAGAGTCGAAAAGAAAATACGAAGTTAGAATAGCAGGAGAAGCTAAAGAAAATCCTAAAGGGCTTTATCAACATTATCAAACAAAATTTAAGGAAAAAGTCGGACCAATTGAAGTAGCCAATGGCCATATCACAGATGACGATAAAGTGATGTGTACATGTTTAAATGATTATTTCTTATCTGTATTTACAAATGAAAACTTGGAAAATATTCCGGAAGTAGAATCCATTTACAGAGACAGTCCCGATAATATACTTAGTTCAATAAATATTACGAGAGAGGAGGTAATAAAAGAAATAGATAAATTAAAGGCTCATAAATCTCCGGGACCTGATGGAATATATGCTAGAATATTAAAGGAATGCAAGGAAGAGCTTAGTTGTCCACTAACTGCATTATTTAATAATTCAATAAAATTAGGATCGGTACCCATGGAGTGGAAATTGGCATATGTGGTACCAATATTTAAAAAAGGAGAACGTGTTAAAAAGAATAATTATAGGCCGGTAAGTTTAACGTCAACAGTGGGTAAGATTCTAGAATCCATAATTGCAAATAAAATAAGGGCACATCTAGAATTACACAGACTGATAAAACTTTCACAACACGGGTTTCTTAAGGGTTTTTCGTGCCTTACAAACTTACTGTCTTTTTATTCAGAAGTTTACGAGGCAGTAGATTGTGGCAAAGAATATAATACAATATATCTAGATTTTAGCAAAGCTTTTGATAGAGTTCCTCACAAAAGATTAGTTAAAAAGCTGGAAGCTCATGGTATAGGAGGAGCTGTGCTCAGATGGATCAAACAATGGTTAAAAGACAGAAAACAGAGGGTTTGCATAAATGGAGAGAAATCAGAGTGGGGCTCGGTTACTAGCGGGGTACCACAAGGCTCGGTACTGGGTCCTCTATTATTCATCGTATATCTAAATGATCTGGATTCGGATATCAGTAGTAACCTAAGTAAATTCGCAGACGACACTAAAATAGGTAGAACTATAAATGGAAAAGAAGACATTCATGCTTTACAGGAAGATCTAAATAGATTATCTGAATGGTCGGACAAATGTCAAATGGAATTTAATGTTGAAAAATGTAAAGTAGTTAAAATGGGTACTATAAAAGACAATACTAGTTATAAGCTAAATAACCATGAAATCATGAGTTCTCAGTGTGAAAGGGATTTGGGAGTTCTTGTGAGTAGTAGTCTTAAGCCAAGAGAGCAATGCACAGCAGTCAGAAATAAAGCAAACAAAATTTTAGGATTTATCTCAAGAAGCGTCAGCAATAGGACGGAAAAAGTTATTTTGCAGCTCTATCTTGCATTAGTTAGGCCCCATTTAGATTATGCTGTGCAATTCTGGTCACCCTATTATAGAATGGAAATTGAATCCTTGGAGAGAGTGCAGCGAAGAATGACCAAGATGATACACAATATCAGAAATCTACCATATGAGGACAGATTAAAAAAAACTTAATCTACATTCTCTAGAGAGGCGAAGAGTTAGGGGGGATATGATTGAAGTGTATAAATGGTTTAAAGGGATTAACAAGGGAGATATTAATAAAGTTTTAAAAATTCATGATCAAACCAGAACTCGTAATAATGGATTTAAGCTTGATAAATTTAGGTTCAGAAGGGAAATTGGTAAAAATTGGTTTGGTAATAGAGTAGCTGATGCATGGAACAACCTTCCTAGTATGATAGTAAATGCCAATACCTTAGACACCTTCAAATGTAGATTAGATAGACATATGACAGAGGTAGGGTGGGTATGAATAGGTTAGTGCTTATTAGAAAAATCATAAAAAGAAAAACAGAATAAATAAGTAGAGTAGAATAGAATAGGTTAGACATGCTGAAAATACAATTCAAAAATGGAGCTGCCTCGTGTGTGCCAGTAGGCATGTTGCAGTGTCCTCTATTCTTATGTTCTTATGTTCTTATGTAATATTTTTTGAACTAAGTATATTATCGGGACTGTCTCTGTAAATGGATTCTACTTCCGGAATATTTTCCAAGTTTTCATTTGTAAATACAGATCAGAAATAATCATTTAAACATGTACACATCACTTTATCGTCATCTGTGATATGGCCATTGGCTACTTCAATTGGTCCGACTTTTTCCTTAAATTTTGTTTGATAATATTGATAAAACCCTTTAGGATTTTCTTTAGCTTCTCCTGCTATTCTAACTTCGTATTTTCTTTTCGACTCTCTAACTATCTTCTTAACTTCCCTGTTTAACTGTATATATTGCTGCCTCACCTGCTCTTCACCTCTTTTTAGTTTCCTGTATATTCCTCTTTTAATACCTATAAGATTCTTTATTCTATTGTTCATCCATTTAGGGTCATTTTTTCTTGATCTGCAATGTTTCATGGGAATATAGTCTCTCTGACAATTCTTAAGAGTCATGACAAAATTGTTATATTCCTCATCCAAATTTATATTAACTGACAGGCTGCTGTTCTTTCCTGTGAGAGAATTTAATGTATTGATCTTATCTTGTGATAATCCTTGGCATGTGGTACTAAAATTTTGGGGTAATCCGCTACCTGCGACCTGACCTGCTGGATTAACTACCCACATATATATATATATATATATATATATATATATATATATATATATATATATATATATATATATTATATATATATATATATATATATATATATATATATATATATATATATGGAGAGTGGTGGTGTTCTTTGTGCTGGTGGTGTTAGTGGTAGTGGTGTTGGTGGTGGTGTCGTTGTTGGTGCTGTTTGTGGCTGTGCTGGGGATTTGTCCTCGTCTGACGCAAGCAAACTCATTTTTAATTTAAGAAATGAGTTGGCCGCAGTCAGGCAGGAGGTCAGATCCTTAGCTGAGGAGAACAGGGATCTGAGAGGTAAAGTAGAGGTGTTAACCAGGAAGGGACGATTGAATAATGAAGACGACTGGAAAGTTGTGAATAAGGGTTCAACGAGGATGGTTCTTAAGAAAAATGATACTTTTAGACTACAGGTTGCTAATTCATTTAGTTCACTTAGAGATGAATGTGACAGTGGCGGAAGTAATTCTTCAGGAACCATAGAGTCAGATAGGTGTACTAGCGATCGTAAAAATGGAAGTGGGAAAAGCTCTCAGGTCAAGAGCCTAGGTAAGTCTCCCAAGGTCGGAGTAACCCATCCTCCGGATAAGTCTCGTTCTTTGGTAATTGTAGGGGATTCACTATGCAGATATGTAGACAAGAAACTCAGGCATAGAGTTAGAGGAAAATATTTTTTCCCTGGAGCAGGTATGAAGAAGGTGGGTGAGTCAATAAATAGCTGGATTGAGAAAAAAGATATTGTTTGTTTGATAGTTGGGGGAAATGACGTGCAGGATGGTAGAAGTGAAGAGCTGATTAGGTTGTATAGACAAGCCCTGGATAAGATTAGGAAAAGGAGTGCAGTTTCTGTGATGTGTGGTATTCTCCCTAGGCTTAGCCAAAGTTCAGAGTGGTGGTCTCGAGCTATAGGAGTAAATGCTAGGATGAAAGTCTTCTGTCGGGAGAATAATATAGGTTTTATAGACGGGTGGGATCACTTCACTAGTCGTAAGCATATGTATGCAAGGGATGGAGTGCATCTTTCTAATTCAGGTGTCTCGGTATTGGCTGGTATGATAGACAGAGAGGTAGGGGGGTTTTGTTAGACACAAATAATGAAATGATTAATACTTGTGCAGAGAAATTAGTCAGTAAGGGTTCAGTAAATAGTGGGTCAAATAACTGGGAGTCTAAGGATAAGAACCATTTGTTACATAGAACAAATATTAACAAAAAGAATAGCCACAAGAAGGATGAAGCTAGAGAAAGTTTAAAAGTATATTATACAAATAGCCGTAGTTTAGGTAACAAGATAGAAGAACTGAGAGCCATAGTATGTAGTGAGAGACCGGATATAATATGCATTAGTGAAAGTTGGATTAATTTAGAAAGCAAACACCTTAAAGCTGAGTACATAATTACAGGATATAAACTTTATAATGCTGATCGTAGTGCAGATAAAAGAGGGGGAGGGGTAATTATGTATATTAAAGATAGCCTCAGAAGCTGCATTAAGTCTGGAATTAAGACAAATCTAAATTCAGAAACCTTATGGGTTGAAATTAAAAATAATATAGAAAGTCTAGTTGTAGGAGTAGTCTACAGACCACCTGATCTAGATAATATAGAGTCGCAAGTTATATACGATGAAATTTCTAAAGTGAGCAGGTCAAATAGAGTTTGCATTGTAGGCGATTTTAATTATAGACATATTAACTGGGAATCCATAACAGGTGATAGTAGCTCTAAGGAGTTTTTGGAAGTAGTAGAAGACAATTTCCTTTCTCAGCATGTACATGAAGCAACACGGGGGGTGAATACACTAGATTTAGTTCTTAGTAATAGAGAGAATATGGTTACAAATTTAGAAGTTGGTGAAAAATTGGGCAACAGTGACCATGATTCCATTAGATTTAACATAATTTTCAAGGAAACTATAAAGGAAAATAAGAATATTGTTCCAAACTTTAGAGCAGGAGATTTTGAGGGCTTAAAAATTAAATTATCTAATGAGGTATGGGAAGGGATTTCTGGGGTACAGAAGTGGGTAGTTAATAAGAACATAAGAACATAAGAATAGAGGACACTGCAACATGCCTACTGGCACACACGAGGCAGCTCAATTTTTGAATTGTATTTTCAGCATGTCTAACCTATTCTATTCTACTCTACTTATTTATTCTGTTTTTCTTTTTATGATTTTTCTAATAAGCACTAACCTATTCATACCCACCCTACCTCTGTCATATGTCTATCTAATCTACATTTGAAGGTGTCTAAGGTATTGGCATTTACTATCATACTAGGAAGCTTGTTCCATGCATCAGCTACTCTATTACCAAACCAATTTTTACCAATTTCCCTTCTGAACCTAAATTTATCAAGCTTAAATCCATTATTACGAGTTCTGGTTTGATCATGAATTTTTAAAACTTTATTAATATCTCCCTTGTTAATCCCTTTAAACCATTTATACACTTCAATCATATCCCCCCTAACTCTTCGCCTCTCTAGAGAATGTGGATTAAGTTTTTTTAATCTGTCCTCATATGGTAGATTTCTGATATTGTGTATCATCTTGGTCATTCTTCGTTGCACTCTCTCCAAGGATTCAATTTCCATTCTATAATAGGGTGACCAGAATTGCACAGCATAATCTAAATGGGCCTAACTAATGCAAGATAGAGCTGCAAAATAACTTTTTCCGTCCTATTGCTGACGCTTCTTGAGATAAATCCTAAAATTCTGTTTGCTTTATTTCTGACTGCTGTGCATTGCTCTCTTGGCTTAAGACTACTACTCACAAGAACTCCCAAATCCCTTTCACACTGAGAACTCATGATTTCATGGTTATTTAGCTTATAACTAGTATTGTCTTTTATAGCACCCATTTTAACTACTTTATATTTTTCAACATTAAATTCCATTTGCCATTTGTCCGACCATTCAGATAATCTATTTAGATCTTCCTGTAAAGCATGAATATCTTCTTTTCCATTTATAGTTCTACCTATTTTAGTGTCGTCTGCGAATTTACTTAGGTTACTACTGATATCCGAATCCAGATCATTTAGATATACGATGAACAACAGAGGACCCAGTACCGAGCCTTGTGGTACCCCGCTTGTAACCGAGCCCCACTCTGATTTCTCTCCATTTATGCAAACCCTCTGTTTTCTGTCTTTTAACCATTGTTTGATCCATCTGAGCACAGCTCCTCCTATACCATGAGCTTCCAGCTTTTTAACTAATCTTTTGTGAGGAACTCTATCAAAAGCTTTGCTAAAATCTAGATATATTGTATCATATTCTTTGCCACAATCTACTGCCTCGTAAACTTCTGAATAAAAAGACAGTAAGTTTGTAAGGCACGAAAAACCCTTAAGAAACCCGTGTTGTGAAAGTTTTATCAGTCTGTGTAATTCTAGATGTGCCCTTATTTTATTTGCAATTATGGATTCTAGAATCTTACCCACTGTTGACGTTAAACTTACCGGCCTATAATTATTCTTTTTAACACGTTCTCCTTTTTTAAATATTGGTACCACATCTGCCAATTTCCACTCCATGGGTACCGATCCTAATTTTATTGAATTATTAAATAATGCAGTTAGAGGACAACTAAGCTCTTCCTTGCATTCCTTTAATATTCTAGCATATATTCCATCAGGTCCCGGAGATTTATGAGCCTTTAATTTCTCTATTTCTTTTATTACCTCCTCTCTCGTAATATTTATTGAACTAAGTATATTATCGGGACTGTCTCTGTAAATGGATTCTACTTCCGGAATATTTTCCAAGTTTTCATTTGTAAATACAGATAAGAAATAATCATTTAAACATGTACACATCACTTTATCGTCATCTGTGATATGGCCATTGGCTACTTCAATTGGTCCGACTTTTTCCTTAAATTTTGTTTGATAATGTTGATAAAACCCTTTAGGATTTTCTTTAGCTTCTCCTGCTATTCGAACTTTGTATTTTCTTTTCGACTCTCTAACTATCTTTTTAACTTCCCTGTTTAACTGTATATATTGCTGCCTCACCTGCTCTTCACCTCTTTTTAGTTTCCTGTATATTCCTCTTTTAATACCTATAAGATTCTTTATTCTATTGTTCATCCATTTAGGGTCATTTTTTCTTGATCTGCAATGTTTCATGGGAATATAGTCTCTCTGACTATTCTTAAGAGTCATGACAAAATTGTTATATTCCTCATCCAAATTTATATTAACTGATGGGCTGCTGTTCTTTCCTGTGAGAGAATTTAATGTATTGATCTTATCTTGTGATAATCCTTGGCATGTGGTACCCAAATTTCGGGGTAATCCGCTACCTGCGACCTGACCTGCTGGATTAACTACCCACATCTGTACCCCAGAAATCCCTTCCCATACCTCATTAGATAATTTAGTTTTTAAGCCCTCAAAATCTCCTGTTCTAAAGTTTGGAACAATATTCTTATTTTCCTTTATAGTTTCCTTGAAAATTATGTTAAATCTAATGGAATCATGGTCACTGTTGCCCAATTTTTCACCAACTTCTAAATTTGTAACCATATTCTCTCTATTACTAAGAACTAAATCTAGTGTATTCACCCCCCGTGTTGCTTCATGTACATGCTGAGAAAGGAAATTGTCTTCTACTACTTCCAAAAACTCCTTAGAGCTACTATCACCTGTTATGGTTTCCCAGTTAATATGTCTAAAATTAAAATCGCCTACAATGCAAACTCTATTTGACCTGCTCACTTTAGAAATTTCATCGTATATAACTTGCGACTCTATATTATCTAGATCAGGTGGTCTGTAGACTACTCCTACAACTAGACTTTCTATATTATTTTTAATTTCAACCCATAAGGTTTCTGAATTTAGATTTGTCTTAATTCCAGACTTAATGCAGCTTCTGAGGCTATCTTTAATATACATAATTACCCCTCCCCCTCTTTTATCTGCACTACGATCAGCATTATAAAGTTTATATCCTGTAATTATGTACTCAGCTTTAAGGTGTTTGCTTTCTAATTTAATCCAACTTTCACTAATGCATATTATATCCGGTCTCTCACTACATACTATGGCTCTCAGTTCTTCTATCTTGTTACCTAAACTACGGCTATTTGTATAATATACTTTTAAACTTTCTCTAGCTTCACCCTTCTTGTGGCTATTCTTTTTGTTAATATTTGTTCTATGTAACAAATGGTTCTTATTCTTAGACTCCCAGTTATTTGACCCACTATTTACTGAACCCTTACTGACTAATTTCTCTGCACAAGTATTAATCATTTCATTATTTGTGTCTAACAAAACCCCCCTACCTCTCTGTCTATCATACCAGCCAATACCGAGACACCTGAATTAGAAAGATGCACTCCATCCCTTGCATACATATGCTTACGACTAGTGAAGTGATCCCACCCGTCTATAAAACCTATATTATTCTCCCGACAGAAGACTTTCATCCTAGCATTTACTCCTATAGCTCGAGACCACCACTCTGAACTTTGGCTAAGCCTAGGGAGAATACCACACATCACAGGAACTGCACCCCTTTTCCTAATCTTATCCAGGGCTTGTCTATACAACCTAATCAGCTCTTCACTTCTACCATCCTGCACGTCATTTCCCCCAGCTATCAAACAAACAACATCTTTTTTCTCAATCCAGCTATTTATTGACTCACCCACCTTCTTCATACCTGCTCCAGGGAAAAAATATTTTCCTCTAACTCTATGCCTGAGTTTCCTGTCTACATATCTGCATAGTGAATCCCCTACAATTACCAAAGAACGAGACTTATCCGGAGGATGGGTTACTCCGACCTTGGGAGACTTACCTAGGCTCTTGACCTGAGAGCTTTTCCCACTTCCATTTTTACGATCGCTAGTACACGTATCTGACTCTATGGTTCCTGAAGAATTACTGCCGCCACTGTCACATTCATCTCTAAATCCAGCAGGTCAGGTCGCAGGTAGCGGATTACCCCGAAATTTGAGTACCACATGCCAAGGATTATCACAAGATAAGATCAATACATTAAATTTTCTCACAGGAAAGAACAGCAGCCCGTCAGTTAATATAAATTTGGATGAGAAATATAACAATTTTGTCATGACTCTTAAGAATAGTCAGAGAGACTATATTCCCGTGAAACATTGCAGATCAAGAAAAAATGACCCTAAATGGATGAACAATAGAATAAAGAATCTTATAGGTATTAAAAGAGGAATATACAGGAAACTGAAAAGAGGTGAAGAGCAGGTGAGGCAGCAATATATACAGTTAAACAGGGAAGTTAAAAAGATAGTTAGAGAGTCGAAAAGAAAATACGAAGTTAGAATAGCAGGAGAAGCTAAAGAAAATCCTAAAGGGTTTTATCAACATTATCAAACAAAATTTAAGGAAAAAGTCGGACCAATTGAAGTAGCCAATGGCCATATCACAGATAACGATAAAGTGATGTGTACATGTTTAAATGATTATTTCTTATCTGTATTTACAAATGAAAACTTGGAAAATATTCCGGAAGTAGAATCCATTTACAGAGACAGTCCCGATAATATACTTAGTTCAATAAATATTACGAGAGAGGAGGTAATAAAAGAAATAGATAAATTAAAGGCTCATAAATCTCCGGGACCTGATGGAATATATGCTAGAATATTAAAGGAATGCAAGGAAGAGCTTAGTTGTCCTCTAACTGCATTATTTAATAATTCAATAAAATTAGGATCGGTACCCATGGAGTGGAAATTGGCAGATGTGGTACCAATATTTAAAAAAGGAGAACGTGTTAAAAAGAATAATTATAGGCCGGTAAGTTTAACGTCAACAGTGGGTAAGATTCTAGAATCCATAATTGCAAATAAAATAAGGGCACATCTAGAATTACACAGACTGATAAAACTTTCACAACACGGGTTTCTTAAGGGTTTTTCGTGCCTTACAAACTTACTGTCTTTTTATTCAGAAGTTTACGAGGCAGTAGATTGTGGCAAAGAATATGATACAATATATCTAGATTTTAGCAAAGCTTTTGATAGAGTTCCTCACAAAAGATTAGTTAAAAAGCTGGAAGCTCATGGTATAGGAGGAGCTGTGCTCAGATGGATCAAACAATGGTTAAAAGACAGAAAACAGAGGGTTTGCATAAATGGAGAGAAATCAGAGTGGGGCTCGGTTACTAGCGGGGTACCACAAGGCTCGGTACTGGGTCCCCTATTATTCATCGTATATCTAAATGATCTGGATTCGGATATCAGTAGTAACCTAAGTAAATTCGCAGACGACACTAAAATAGGTAGAACTATAAATGGAAAAGAAGACATTCATGCTTTACAGGAAGATCTAAATAGATTATCTGAATGGTCGGACAAATGGCAAATGGAATTTAATGTTGAAAAATGTAAAGTAGTTAAAATGGGTACTATAAAAGACAATACTAGTTATAAGCTAAATAACCATGAAATCATGAGTTCTCAGTGTGAAAGGGATTTGGGAGTTCTTGTGAGTAGTAGTCTTAAGCCAAGAGAGCAATGCACAGCAGTCAGAAATAAAGCAAACAGAATTTTAGGATTTATCTCAAGAAGCGTCAGCAATAGGACGGAAAAAGTTATTTTGCAGCTCTATCTTGCATTAGTTAGGCCCCATTTAGATTATGCTGTGCAATTCTGGTCACCCTATTATAGAATGGAAATTGAATCCTTGGAGAGAGTGCAGCGAAGAATGACCAAGATGATACACAATATCAGAAATCTACCATATGAGGACAGATTAAAAAAACTTAATCTACATTCTCTAGAGAGGCGAAGAGTTAGGGGGGGATATGATTGAAGTGTATAAATGGTTTAAAGGGATTAACAAGGGAGATATTAATAAAGTTTTAAAAATTCATGATCAAACCAGAACTCGTAATAATGGATTTAAGCTTGATAAATTTAGGTTCAGAAGGGAAATTGGTAAAAATTGGTTTGGTAATAGAGTAGCTGATGCATGGAACAAGCTTCCTAGTATGATAGTAAATGCCAATACCTTAGACACCTTCAAATGTAGATTAGATAGACATATGACAGAGGTAGGGTGGGTATGAATAGGTTAGTGCTTATTAGAAAAATCATAAAAAGAAAAATAGAATAAATAAGTAGAGTAGAATAGAATAGGTTAGACATGCTGAAAATACAATTCAAAAATGGAGCTGCCTCGTGTGTGCCAGTAGGCATGTTGCAGTGTCCTCTATTCTTATGTTCTTATGTGCTTATATATATATATATATATATATATATATATATATATATATATATATATATATATATATATATATATATATATATATATATATATATATATATATATATATATATATATATATATATATATATATATATATATATATATATATATATATATATATATATATATATATATATATATATATATATATATATATATATATATATATATATGTATATATATATATATATATATATATATATATATATATATATATATATATATATATATATATATATATATATATATATATATATATATATATATATATATATATATATATATATATATATATATATATATATATATATATATATATATATATATATATATATATATATATTAAAGGGGGAAACAGCCAAGGTATATGTATGTATGATATATATATATATATATATATATATATATATAATATATATATATATATATATATATATATATATATATATATATATATATATATATATATATATATATATATATATATATATATATATATATATATATATATATATATATATATATATATATATATATATATATATATATATATATATATATATATATATATATATATATATATATATATATATATATATATATATATATATATATATATATATATATATATATATATATATATATATATATATATATATATATATATATATATATATATATATATATATATATATATATATATATATATATATATATATATATATATATATATATATATATATATATATATATATATATACAAAATAAACTGTTATATAACAGCACAATATGAAGCAAAAAAAGGCCCATAAATAAAACACAAAAGAAGCGAAGATGTACTATATATTACGACTGGACTCCAGTCCTCTTCAGGTACAAATGAATTGATAAATACAGAGCTGTGGATAAAGGTGGGGAGAGATGCTAGCTACGATTCCCAGGAGGATTCACGATGGGATTATCTTCAAACCTCAGGTCAGGTGGACGGTCATTTGGCATAATCTTCTTAATGAGGTCTTTTAATAATGCTTCATCCACAACGTCAGATCTCCACTGTCCATTTGATAAATTTAATGTTTCGGATTTTTCTATAATGGCTGCTTCAAGTATCTTTCTCCTATATTGGCAATTACTCTTATATAGCAATGAGGACTCACTCCAATTAATAGGGTGCCCAGTATCTCGCATATGCACAAATAAAGCAGAACTTTCAACACCATATCCTACTGCTCTTTTATGCTCGGAAATTCTCAGGCCTAGCGAACGACCAGTTTGACCTATGTAGGATTTATCACAGGAACAGCAATCAATTTTATAAATCCCTGCTTCTAAAGCTTTTTTATTTTGATATAAGTTAATAAGTGAAGAACCAGTTGTTTTGGGATAATTAAATATGA
>JAXCGZ010006092.1:12500-17500 GCA_037179515.1 Halocaridina rubra
ATCTATCTATCTATCTATCTATCTATCTATCTATCTAGCTGACTATCTATCCATCTATCTACTAGCTCTCTAGTTAGGTAGATAGCAGCAAGTTAGCTCTCTAGCCAGCTAGCTACTCAGATATTATGCTTCTTACCCAGCTAAATAGCTCCCTTGCGAGCTAACTACTCATCTAAGCCAGCTAGCCAGACAGTTAGCTCTATAGCTAGCTAGCGAGCATTTTAGCTTACTATATAGCTAGCTAGCTAGCTACCCAACCAGCTAGCTATCTATCTCTCTAGCAAGACAGCTAGCTAGCTCTTTATCTATCTCCCTGGTCAGCCAGCTAGCTATCTGCCTATCAAGTTAGCCATCCAGCTAGTTTTCTATCTGTTTACCTAGCCAGTCATCTAGATAGAGAGCTAGCTAATTAGCTCTGGCCAGCTATCTAGCTTCTTTACTACCAAGCTAGCTCTCTAGCTAGCTAGCTAGCCGGCTAGCAGCTCTTTACCTTACTAGCCAGTCAGCCAGCTAGCCCTATGGCTAGCTAGCCAGCTATCGAACGAGCTACCTGACTATTTAGCTAGCTAGCTGTCCATCTAGCTAGTCAGCCAACTAGCTTTCTATCTAGCTAGTCAGCCAACTAGCTTTCTATCTAGCTACCAAATCAGATAGCTAGCTAGATGGAGAGCTAGCTAGCCAGCCAGCTTGCTCTCTGTATATTTGTCAAACCAGCTAACTAGCTCTCTATCCACCTTGTCAGCCAGATACCTCTCTTAATAGCTAGCTAACCAGCGAGCTGGCTTTCTATTTAGTTATCTAGCCAGCCAGGAAGCTCTCTATCTAGTTTACCATGCAGCCGGCTAGCTAGCTGTCTACCTAATTAGCCAGCCAGCTATGTAAACAGGAAGGGTCTTCTACACTATTTTGTATTGCTCCGTTGACAGGAGCTTTTCTTTATCTGAGTGATATCTTGTCAATACATTCACAAACATTGTTTTTGTGGAAGTTGAGATGTTGATTTCTGTCATTTTTCGATGGTGTCTTTCTGCTGTTATGAACTTTGGCTTATAAACCCTTTCTTGAAGAAACATTCGCCGTGACTAGCAATCGATTTCTACATCACTATTATATGTGATTAGAACCAGTAGAAACTGAAGATAACTAGTTTGTCATTATAGAAGTGAAGTTTAGTCATTTACACAATTCTTTGTGAGCGTGTCTGTTTGTTTTGCTTCAACAGAATGACATCCAAGGAAAAATGATAATGATATGCTGGTTTGTTTTAACATTTTAAAATGACGGACAAATACTGAATACCAAAGGTTTTGTTGTGTGAACTGGTAGATGAGAAATCCTAACGGAGTAGAAATGAGAATAGGATGGCCCATGAAGTAAATATATAATGGATTTACTTGAAAAATATGATAATTTGTGTAAGCAGTTATCAACGATTGTGAAAGATAAATATGACGGGTTGCCTCCGTCGTGGTTTGAGTTGACTGTCTATTCAGTGAGTAAGTTCTTCAGGTAAATATCTCTGATGGATAAAATTATATAATTGAAGCAAGATTGCCAAGGAGAGAATGACTCCCGTCATGGCATAATTGTTATGAGAGAAGATTTGATGAAAATCAGGGGAAAAGTGTGGAAAGGGAACCACAAACTGATAGATAAAAATATTAAGAGGAATAGCATTTGACTGTTTTTTCTGTCTGTCATTTTCTTCGTGTGACATTACCTCATCTCTGCCTTGACCTTAACCTTTTTTTTTCCTTTGTCTTGGAGTTTTCTCGTGCCTGGGCCTTTATTAGTGAGGGAAGTTTTTGCCTGTCCAGGTGTCACACTCATAAAAAAAATCAATTGGAGAGTTCTTGATTGATATTCTATGCATGTAGAGGATAATTCATATAGAAACAGTTCCAGAACAACATCAACTCTCTTCTGAATTCTCTCACACCCGCTCCAAACTCTTGATGGATCCACTTCTGCTGCAACATAGCTGTGGATGCCTTCGACAGTGACAGAGGAGGAGAGAAAACATCTTACATGAAACTTTCTGAACTTCAAAAGCCTTAAGTCCCACTACTCTCTGCCACCCGGATCGAGACGAATTTGCCTAAATTACAATTTGACTAATTAGATGAACATAATTAGCTTTGTATTTGTCTGTTTGATTAATTTGCAATGAGTAGGAGAAAAAAAAGACTGAAAAACGGTCGATTCAATTCATAATGTACAAAGAAAAAATGGGTTGGTTTTAATTCGAAATGTAGAAAAAAAATATATATATATATATATATATATATATATATATATATATATATATATATATATATATATATATATATATATATATATATATATATATATTAAAAGAACGTTCTTAAAAGTTATAAAAAAAAATCATCAAACGTTAATATTTTCCAAAAGAACTTCATTAAGTTGAAAAGAAAGGTTGTGGGCAATACTAATACCATAATCAATAATATTGTCAGCAGCAAAATTTTTAATTCTGATCCAGATATTTGCTTATATTGCTGGAGATAATTTATATAATTATAAAAATCCAGTAATGAAGTTTCTACTTATGACATTTGTAAAGATAAGGGCATACTTTGGAAAATAATAGTATCTATTCTAATCCCTTGAAACTTTGTTCTAATGTGTACATTTAAATTTTGGCAAAATTATTATCCAATTGCATTAAGCATGTTTATATTCCTCACTGATCACTTAAATTTCTTTTCTAATGTGTGCGTTAAAGTTTTGACAAAAATTTTATCTTGTTGCATTAAGTATGTTCATATTCCTCCCAATCTCCTAAGAGGTCCAATAACATCAGTTTTAAAGGATCAGTTTGATAGTATAAATAATTCAGACAATCACAAACCAGTAATGACATCTGCGGCTCTTTTTAGACTGTTTGAATATTATATATTGTAAAAAGAAAATTAAAGAGATTTGTAAAATTTGTACAGGTACTTATGGAATTAGAACAGGATATTCGACACTATAGCATTCTTGATTTTAAAAGAAACTTTTAAAATCCAAAGTCATGTCTACATGTTTGTTTTCTTGACAAAAGTAAAGTCTTTGACATCACCAGTCATTTACTTTGATAAAATCATTATCAGAGCAAATTATTCCATTTATATATGTAAGATTTATTATTATATATATATATATATATATATATATATATATATATATATATATATATATATATATATGCATATATATATATATATATATATATATATATATATATATATATATATATATATATATATATATATATATATATATATATATATATATATATATATATATATACATATATACATATATATATATATATATATATATATATATATATATATATATATATATATATATATATATATATATATATATATATATATATATATATATATATATATATATATATATATATATATATATATATATATATATATATATATATATATATATATATATATATATATATATATATATATATATATATATATATATATATATATATATATGTATATATGTATATATATATATATATATATATATATATATATATATATATATATATATATATATATATATATATATATATATATGTATATATATATATATATATATATATATATATATATATATATATATATATATATATATATATATATATATATATATATATATATATATATATATATATATATATATATATATATATATATATATATATATATATATATATATATATATATATATATATATATATATATATATATATATATATATATATATATATATATATATATATATATATATATATATATATATATATATATATATACATACATATATATATGAATATATATATATATATATATATATATATATATATATATATATATATATATATATATATATATATATATATATATATATATATATATATATATATATATAAAACGTATGACAACCAACTTAAGCTTTGGGCCCAGGCTAACCTAGGATTGAAGTAATATCATATCTGAACTTAAAAAAAAAAAAATAGCTCATTTTAAAAATGAAAATTATTCTATGTAATTGCATTCATTAAGAGTACATTCCTTAATAACATACTTGTCATCTTATAGGAATGGATCACGTGGCTTCCATGAACCAAGAAGAGAATCTCGATCCTAGACCCCTGATGATATTGGTAAGTTTTTGTCTTTTTTATACTCAGCCATAGTTAAATATACTCTGCCCCTATTTGTAATTTCAGATAGATGTGTTCAATTTACGATATGATAAAATAAAAATGGATTAAACTAAAATGCAACAAGAAATTCACTTTACAAATGAAAACATTTATTTTCAATAATTGATCAGATAAAAATTATTATTATTATTATTATTATTATTATTATTATTATTATTATTATTATTATTATTATTATTATTATTATTATTATTATTATTATTATTATTATTATTATTATTATTATTTTTATTATTATTATTATTATTTTTATTATTATTATTAATATTATTAATATTATTATTATTATCATTATTATTATTATTATTATTTTTATTATTATTATTATTATCATTATTATTATCATTAAGAGTATAATTATTATCATTATTATTGTTATTATTATTATTATTATTATTATTATTATTATTATTATTATTATTATTATTATTAATATTATTATTATCATTATTATTATCATTCTTATTATTATTATTGCTATTATTATTATTATTATTATTATTATTATTATTATTATTATTATTATTATTATTATTATTATTATTATTATTATTATTATTATTGTTATTATTATTATTATTATTATTATTATTATTATTATTATTATTATTATTATTATTATTATTATTATTATTATTATTATTATTAATATTATTATTATTATTATTATATCTCATATTTGTTTATGCACACACACACACATATATATATATATATATATATATATATATAT
>JAXCGZ010006092.1:22500-25000 GCA_037179515.1 Halocaridina rubra
ATAATAATAATAATAATAATAGTAATAATAATAATAATAATAATAATAATAATAATAATAATAATAATAATAATAATAATAATAATAATAATAATAATAATAATAGTAATAATAATAACAATAATAATAATAATAATAATAATAATAATAATAATAATAATAATAATAATAATAATAATAATAATAATAATAATAATAATAATAACAATAAGTCATATTCTGTGTACATAACCGTGACAGGACAATTCAGAGTAAGGCAATTCGCGGCCATACAATTCGCCGCAAGACAAATCGCCGTAAGTCAAATCGTCGTACGGATGTTCCGCCGCAAGGACATTTTACTGTAAAACATAGAGAGGATGACTTAATAAAGAAGAGATGAGGAAAAGAATTTGGGTATGTTGCCCATTATTTGGTCTTGCTTTTGAAATTGCTTTTCTATGTGTAATATAAAATCGTTTAGCTATAAAGGAATTGTATTCAAAGCAGTCATTGTTACGTCATGTGTATGAAAGAACCTCAAATCATCTGGCTAATGTCAACAATAGCATTGAAGGTTTTCATAATGCACTGCAGGCATCTGTTACAAATATCCATCGAAATATATGGAAACTTATCAATTTCTTAGGAAATGAAGAATCTCTTTCTAAAAAGAAGAAATTTGATTGCACAAGAAGAGAAACTTGAAAAAAATGAAAAGATTTTTATAAGCGCATACAAAGCATTGTCAGAGGGTCCGATCAAAATAAAAACAACAACATTATTTGCGTGCAGTTGCAATGAACTTACATGCTTTTTTGCTCTCAAAATGTTGTTTTTAAGATAAAGTGTATGTATGTCCCTTTACGGCAAAATGTCCTTGCGGCGGAATATCCGTACGGCGATTTGTCTTACGGCGATTTGTCCTATGGACAATTGTCCTGCGGTGAATTGCCCTACGGCGAATTGTCCCAGAACCGTACATAAGCGCTACCAACTGTACAATTATAGGTGCCTTTTCACTCGGATTCCATCTTAGTTTTGATTCCATTGAAGGAAAGTTCTATATTTCGTAATTTTTATAAGTAATGATGTATTAAGTTTGATTATATATATATATATATATATATATATATATATATATATATATATATATATATATATATATATATATATATATATATATATATATATATATATATCATTTAGATATTATCTTAATTAACCCTGTAAAAGCATTTCAGCGAAGCATATCAGTTAAAAAATATATAGATATTCATTTACATTCATTGCTAATTATACAGTTGAAGGTCATTTGGACTTAAATAGGACTGATCAGGACTGCTCGATGTTAAGCTTTCCTTTAGTTACGGCTTTTATGCCTACAACTACACATAGTACTCTCTGTTGTTCCATACATATCTCTGAGTAACTTCACATCTGACAAGCTACAACACTCCCTATTGGTACTTACCTACACTTCGTCTATCCTTCGTCCTGTTGCCCTATGAGGGCAATTTTATATACCCTTCCTGTACATGCATAAAAGATGTATTTCCCACGCAGAGGTATCTTGTCCAGCTGTTCCTCTCAGCATAGAGGATTTCCCGAGAGAGACGATTAAACTCCCGATAACCCGAGTCATCAATAGTACAATTAACTTCACGTGCGAATCTGACCTCATGAGAGAAATGAGCACGGTCAATACATCAGGATCATTCCAGTGCATCGAGGGAGCAGATGGTGAAGAAAACTACTGGAGTTCAAATTTTAGTTTTCCTTGTCGATGTGAGTATTGGCATCTCAATTACTTTCTTTATGAAACAAAAGTAATGCCAGTGTATGTATATATATATATATATATATATATATATATATATATATATATATATATATATATATATATATATATATATATATATATATGTATATGGATGTGAGTGTGTGTGTGTGTATGAATATATGTATATATATATATATATATATATATATATATATATATATATATATATATATATATATATATATATATATATATATATATATATGGTAAGGAAGCTCATCAGTGAAACAACACATAGAAAAATAGCGCTATATTTCGGGCCCTAACTGGCCCCTTCTAAAGCACACTTCTTTTTTGCCTGAGAAGGGGTCCAGTTAAGACCCGAATTATAGCGTTATTTATTTTTTATGTGTTGTTTCACTGATGGACTTCCTTACCATTTGGTGCTGTAGGCTGACAATTTATATTTTCTCATATATATATATATATATATATATATATATATATATATATATATATATATATATATATATATATATATATATATATATATATATATATATATATATATTTATATATATATATATATATATATATATATATATATATATATATATATATATATATATATATATATTTATATATATATATATATATATATATATATATATATATATATATATATATATATATATATATATATATATATATATATATATATATATATATATATATATA
>JAXCGZ010006092.1:32500-35000 GCA_037179515.1 Halocaridina rubra
AATATGTCCTAATTTAAGCTTTATAGTAAAGTAGAATACTTAAAAAAGGAGTCATTATTTTTTGCCATGGAATAATACTGGTGTTTTCTTTCAGCAATATGTCTCAATTTAAGCTTTATAATAAAGAAGAATACTTAAAAAAGAAGACATTATTTTTTGCCATTGAATCATGGTGTTTTCTTTCAGCAATATGTCCTAATTTAAGCTTTATTGTACTGTAGAATATTTCCGGAAAACATTATTTTTTGCCATTGAATCATCTTGGTGCTTTCTTTCAGCAATATGTCCATCGGGATACGAAGAGTTTCGAGGGCTTTGTTACAAATTATTTTGTGACAGTTCCTATGACTTCAGAAAATATCTTTCGAAGTGTAACGACGAAGGTTCTGCCCTCTTCTATCCCCAGTCCATAGAAGAACTGGAGTTTGTTAGAACTCTCCTTCCCAATGTAAGTGCAAGGTACTGGGAGAGTTTTTGCTAACCTCACAGTTGTCTGCTATAAAACTATTTATATCAAAGATATTGCTCTAAATTTGATTTATTACATAGTATATCAGTCAGCATTCCTTTTGCAGCTTTTGGATGACATTTTTGTTTATTTCAGTACGGTACTGCTCAGGGTCCGACGACACAATTAGCCATTGGACTGAATGATGTGTGAGTTAAAGAAATATTCGCATAATGATAAGGTTTCCTCTGCATCTTTTCTTGGACCATTTTACCATCTCTCCACGTGTTTATTCGCATATGCGTTCAAGAAGGAAGATATATATCTGAAGCTTTATGCTCGCACAGCAGCATCCATAATGAAAAGACTTTTGGGCTCACAAGTTTTTTTTTTTTTTTAAGAGTAATGTAGTTATAGTTCTGGGTTGAGACTAATACTTTGAAACAGCGCTTATCAAAACCTTGTGCTGAATGTTTTTCAGAGCATAAAGAAAAAATCTTTTATAAATTAATATCTATCTGACTGAGTTAATTTTTTTCCTAAAATTAAAATTTTTGTCCTGTTCAGTCTTTGGAGTCAGCAGTTAACGTGCACCAATGACCGAATCATCCATTATTTTTACAGGAACGGCAGCTGGACAGGAGGAGGACTGTATGCCCCAGACAGTAACATCACGGGGATGGCAAACACCAGTGATGACTCGGAAAACTGGAGGATAGTAAATTTCACATCAACAACAATGACACCGTCGAGAATCAGTAGCAAAGCAGATTGTACTGTGTGTCAGTATTTAGCAAGATCAGGTCAGTATTGACTACCTTGTGAGATTTCCTTCTAGGTGTTAGGTTAACTGTTCCGGCTTTACGTCACGGATTCCGTTTTCAACCAAGGGCTAGGACGGTTGCCTTCTTGCGAAGGACTTGTTTTGGCAGATGTAATCCTTACCCTGAGTACATGCCCTTGCTAACCTCAGACCGTGACTGGGTGCGAACCCTCGACCTGACGCCTCAAAGTCGCGGACGTTACCGCTTGAGCCACGGTGACTACTTTTAGCTTATATAATATGAAAAGAAAAGTTTCAGAATTGTGAGTTATCTGGAGTAACATAGACACAAAATAAAATTCAGGTGCATGGTGCTAAGCATAGACAAGAATTATTATTATTAGTTATTATTATTATTATTATTATTATTATTATCATTATTATTATTATTATTATTATTATTATTATTATTATTATTATTATTATTATTATTATTATTATTATTATTATTATTATTATTATTATTATTATTATTACAGTTATTATTATTATTATTATTATTATTATTATTATTATTATTATTATTATTATTATTATTATCATTATTATTATTAATTTTATTATTATTATTATTATTATTATTATTTTTATTATTATTATTATTATTATTATTATTATTATTATTATTATTATTATTATTATTATTATTATTATTATTATTATTATTATTATTATTATTATTAATATAATCATTATTATTACTATCATACTTATTATTATTATTATTATTATTATTATTATTATTATTATTATTATTATTATTATTATTATTATTACTATTATTATTATTATTATTATTATCATCATCATCATCATCATCATCATCATCATCATCATCATCATCATTATCATTATCATTATCATTATCATTATCATCATTATTATTATTATTATTATTATTATTATTATTATTATTATTATTATTATTATTATTATTATTATTATTATTATTATTATTATTATCATTATTATTAATATTATTATTATTATTATTATTATTATTATTATTATTATTATTATTATTATTATTATTATTATTATTATCATTTACTGCTTCACTTATTGTTTTTGCCTTTATTGTTTATTATTAATTCATTTTTAATGTATTTACATATCCGTGCTGATAATAACAATGTTATCATTATTTTTTGTTCCATAGGTTGCTGGGAGCCACCACCTTCTCCAATGGGAAACATGGCCCTTTTAGACAACAATTTCACCATGGACTT
>JAXCGZ010006092.1:42500-50000 GCA_037179515.1 Halocaridina rubra
GTTGTATTCCAGGTGAGTCATGAATTCCAGGAAAACCCTGTCTAATGTGTGGGTTTCAAGTTATTTTTGTCTCTTGTTTAGGAATTCTGTTTTTATAGACACCCTCACTGATTCCTCGTAGCAAAGACGGTTTCAATCAAAGGCCTAAATATTTGTTAAAGTTGCCAGTTTGAATATTTTCCAAGTGGGTCTTCACTATTCACTTCTCTTAGTTTAAAATTTTAATTTGTTGATACCTCTAAAAATAAAACATAAATTTCTTTATAATTAATCATTGTAAACCCCCCCCTCTCTCTCTCTCTCTCTCTCTCCCTCTCTCTCTCTCTCTCTCTCTCTCTCCTCTCTCTCTCTCTCTCTCTCTCTCTCTCCTCTCTCTCTCTCTCTCTCTCTCTCTCTCTCTCTCTCTCTCTCTCTCTCTCTCTCTCTCTCTCTCTCTCGGGGGGGGGGGGGGTGTGTGTGTGTGTGTGTGTGTGTGTGTGTGTATTTCCTTCCATAGTCTACTCTTCCTCTTTCTCTCTTCTGCAATATCTTCCCTTCTCCTGGGGGTGAAGAACAAGGATACAATCTCCGTGTTCCCCTACTTGCTGTAAAATCCTACTAAATGGGGGTAGATGAGGTGACTCTGAATCCCTTCTGCATATTCTCCTCCCACAAAGATCAGAGTGGGGCTCGGTTACAAGCGGGGTACCACAAAGCTCGGTACTGGGTCCTCTATTATTCATCGTATATCTAAATGATCTGGATTCGGATATCAGTAGTAACCTAAGTAAATTCGCAGACGACACTAAAATAGGTAGAACTATAAATGGAAAAGAAGACATTCATGCTTTACAGGAAGATCTAAATAGATTATCTGAATGGTCGGACAAATGGCAAATGGAATTTAATGTTGAAAAATGTAAAGTAGTTAAAATGGGTACTATAAAAGACAATACTAGTTATAAGCTAAATAACCATGAAATCATGAGTTCTCAGTGTGAAAGGGATTTGGGAGTTCTTGTGAGTAGTAGTCTTAAGCCAAGAGAGCAATGCACAGCAGTCAGAAATAAAGCAAACAGAATTTTAGGATTTATCTCAAGAAGCGTCAGCAATAGGACGGAAAAAGTTATTTTGCAGCTCTATCTTGCATTAGTTAGGCCCCATTTAGATTATGCTGTGCAATTCTGGTCACCCTATTATAGAATGGAAATTGAATCCTTGGAGAGAGTGCAGCGAAGAATGACCAAGATGATACACAATATCAGAAATCTACCATATGAGGACAGATTAAAAAAACTTAATCTACATTCTCTAGAGAGGCGAAGAGTTAGGGGGGATATGATTGAAGTGTATAAATGGTTTAAAGGGATTAACAAGGGAGATATTAATAAAGTTTTAAAAATTCATGATCAAACCAGAACTCGTAATAATGGATTTAAGCTTGATAAATTTAGGTTCAGAAGGGAAATTGGTAAAAATTGGTTTGGTAATAGAGTAGCTGATGCATGGAACAAGCTTCCTAGTATGATAGTAAATGCCAATACCTTAGACACTTTCAAATGTAGATTAGATAGACATATGACAGAGGTAGGGTGGGTATGAATAGGTTAGTGCTTATTAGAAAAATCATAAAAAGAAAAACAGAATAAATAAGTAGAGTAGAATAGAATAGGTTAGACATGCTGAAAATACAATTCAAAAATGGAGCTGCCTCGTGTGTGCCAGTAGGCATGTTGCAGTGTCCTCTATTCTTATGTTCTTATGTTCTTATGTTTGTTTTAGTAGTAAATTCTATTATCTGTAAGGAATGCCTGTCTGTTTAATTTAAGAAAATAGCTTTTAATTTTCAAGATGAGGGCCCGATTTCTTAAGCAGTGTAAACCTAGGATACCATTTTGTTACTTAGCTAGACACACACAAATGGATTTCATAAACGCATCTGACGCGGTTCTGTGTATGGTTAGGATCCCGTACGGGATCCTAGCCATACACAGAACCGCGTCAGATGCGTTTATGAAATCCATTTGCGTGTGTCTAGCTAACTAACAATATGGTATCCTAGGTTTACACTGTTTAAGAAATCGGGCCAAGATATCCCACTAAATATCTATCTGTATTTTATATCTAATAAGAAGGTTGATTGGTATAGATGCAGGTGCAGAATTAATGAGGTAATGACTTCGGTTTATTACATGATGTCCTTTTTACCGGTTGACCAAATAAGACTTAGGCCTATGGTATGTGTGTGTGTAAGTTATGGGATAAATTAGCTAACAGCATCTGCACGACAAAAACAGATGATGTTATTGTTGAGATGTAGCGGAGATGAGAATGTTGAGGGTGGAAGTCTGGAGTAACAAGGAAGGATAGAATTAGTAATGAGTATATAAGAGAATCGACAAAGGTAGTTGAATTATCAAAGAATATACAGGAGGGAAGGCTTAGATGGTATGGACACCTGTTACGACGGAACGAACATCATGTTAAAAGACATACGATGGAGATGAAAGCTCGGGGTAGAAGGAGGAGAGGAAGACCCTGAAAAAGATGGCGTGATTGTATAGGGGAAGACATGCAATGGAAGGGTATTGATGAAAATGAAGTACAGGACAGAAATAGATGGAGACGACTCATTCAGAACGGCGACCCCATATAAAAATGGGTTAAAGCTGAAAAGAAGAAGAAGAAGACAGCTAATTTATTCTCATAAGAGATGATGAGCACCGTATCTAATGAATTATTTGAGTGTTATCTCTGAAAAACCTTAGCACTTACATATCTACCAGACAGTGGTGTGTAGGCCTAAAGGTATGGGAATAAAATAAAACAAAATTCTTTCTTCATAATTATGCTCCTAGGAGTTGCATAGTTATTAAGTTTTATTTTTAAAACGATACCCATACTAACCGAATTATGTAAGTGCAAGCTGTTAAAACATTTAAATTCTAAAACTGAGAAATGCTAGCTAAGCCTATGTCTTTTTATTATAGGGGTCCTTGATCCCCCACCATCGCCGTCACCTGCAAGCATTGCAGCATCCATACTGGAATCACCACCGTATCTCGGAGGAGGCAACCTTACCTACGTATGTGATGGTGATAAACTTTCTCCTAATGGTACCAACAGCACTCAAATCACCTTCAATGTTTCTGGATGGTCATCAATTGATCCAGAATTCGTGTGCTATAATGGTAAGATATATATATATATATATATATATATATATATATATATATATATATATATATATATATATATATATATATATATATATATATATATATATATATATATATATATATATATATATATATATATATATATATATATATATATATATATATATATATATATATATATATATATATATATATATATATATATATATATATATACATATATATATATATATATATATATATATATATATATATATATATATATATATATATATATATATATACTGTATATATATATATATATATATATATATATATATATATATATATATATATATATACATACATACATACATACATACATACATACATACATACATACATACATACATACATACATACATACATACATACATACATACATACATACATACATACATACATACATACATACATTCATACTCACCCTTTTTAGAGGTATTATAGAGTGAGAGAAGGGTAGTCTCCGTGGCAAAACGGTAGCGTCTGCGACTCTGAGGCGGCAGGTCGAGGGTTCGCACCCCGTCACGGACTGAGGTTAGTAAGGGCATACACTCAGGGTAACGATTACATCTACCAAAACAAGTCCTTCGCAAGAAGGCAACCGTCCTAGCCCTTAGTAGAAAAGGGAATTCGTGACGTAAAACCGAATCCATATAGAGTGAGAGAAGGATAGACTTTTACCTTAGTATGACTGAAGTATTAACACGTACTTATAACTTAGTATTTGAAAATAATCAGAAACTACTACGATGACTTTCCTCAAAAAGGAGTTTAGGCAAATTTTGGTAAGTAATTTAAGCTTTCAATTAGTCTTCAGAAACCTGTGCATAAACTTACGTAATAAATGCTTCTGTAGGATTCTTTCCAACGACGTAAAGGAAAACTAGAATCGGAAGATAATTTTTTGCAGATAGGAAATAATTCTTCTTTGGTTAATTTTCTTAAATGGAAGCATTTTGTGAAACTGAATTTTTTTATTAAACACTGCATGGTGGAGAGAAATATTGAAAATATTTTTGTAGGCCCATATTATACATCAGCTAAGTCTTATTCTCTCTTCCTTATTTATATAAGTTATCAGGATATATTAGTTTATAATTCACTTAAAGAGCAAGAAAAAGTGTTGCAGCCTGTAGGTCTAAAGCAGATAACGGGTAAATAGTGTTAATATCTGTGAATCATTGCAAAATAAGTAAGAAATGGATATCCAATCGAAATTACAAAAAAAAAAAAAATGGACTTGCACATATTTTACATGTCTATGAAAGTGTCATTGCATAATTTTACATAATCTCTACTAATTTACAATTAGGTCCACAGTGCTCTTCAAACATTTTCAGTGTCGTCCACCCTAGGGTAAATCTTGAAAAAATCTGACCACCCTAATCTTTCAACTTCTGTAATACCTTACATTCCTGATCTTACATATCTTATTCTAAAGCCTACGGCAGGAGAAAAAAAAAGACAGTCCACCCCACAGCTTAACAGCTTAATATTGTCCACCCTAAGGTGGACCGTCCACCCAGCTTGAATAGCACTGAATTTTAGGAGAGCAGTTATATATATATTGTCAGTATTATATTAGCTATATTCTTATCAAACTTTTTCCATAGTGAGCTACACCTTGCCAGTTATAAATGTAACGGAAGGACTCCTAGGGACAGTGGCCGGTCCAGCACCTCCCTATTTCGTGAGTTCAACTGTCAATTATACATGTCCCGAAGGCACCATGTCTACAGACGGGGAAACAGTGACTCTGATTCCCTTTACTCCCGATGGCTGGGCTCCCTTAGATCCATCTTTCGTATGCTTAGAAGGTGAGTACATCTTTTCTGCCATGCCATCCCGAGTCCAGCACCGATTTGAGATGGCTTGCTACCCGATTGACTAGATTTTTAGGAGCTCCTGAAGAACCGGGACCTGACTTTTATCAACAGCAATAAAAGGTAAGGATAGGGTAGGTTAAGTTAGGTTAGAATTTGAGATGAAAAAAAAGTCCAAATTCTATAACCTAACCTAACCATTCTTCACTGTTGACAAAAGGCAGATCTTAGTTCTTCAGCAGATCCGACTTTTAAAGTCAAATTACACAGATAAGATATACTGCTCTTGAAAGCAACTATAAAACATAGTGCATCTGTTTTTTTTAATGCGAAATAAAGAGTAGAATCAAGGAATTTGAGATCTAAGAGTTTGGAGATCCAAGCCAGGAACTCTGCGAAGGTAATGCCTTAGAGTGATGACCTTTGATTTAGTTCATCATCAGCCTCTTCACACTCTGTTAATTAATCTTAGAGCTACACTATGAGAAATAACTGTCAAAGGACCCAAGTGGGTGAGAGAAAGGCCCCATTTCATTAGCAGTGTAAACCTAGGATACCCTATTGTTAGTTAGCTAGACCCACACAAATGGATTTCATATACGCATCTGACGTGGTTCTGTGTATGGCTAGGATCCCGCAAGAGATCCTAGCCATACACAGAACAGCATCAGATGCGTTTATGAAATCCATTTGTGTGTGTCTAGCTAACTAACAGTATGGTATCCTAGGTTTAAACTCTTTAAGAAGTTGGGTCAGAGAGTTTATGAACATATATAAAAGACAAGAAAACAATTCAAGTGAGAGGCCGGCATTTGTATTTTCAGGCATTTTCTGTAGGATCTTTTTGAAAATTTTCTTAATATCACTATCCCCCTATCCATAGCGCCATCGCTGATGGAATGGTAGTAACATTTGATATTTTGTGAGCATTGTCTAACAGTTGGGTTGGAATTCGTTTTCCCTCATTCCTTAATGCTCCAACTTTGACTTGAATTGCCCCTAGGAACATTCATGCCTCCAGTCCTTCCGGCGGCTGCTTTTATGGGTGGGTATCTTATTGGCGCAGTACCACCCTTTCCAATGGGGTCAGTATTGGAATATACATGTTCAGAAGGCTACCTCAGCGTCAAAAGGGATGGTACCCCAACTGCCGACTCCTCAACATTCCTCACATATCAAGAAGACGGATGGACAGACTTGGATCCAGATTTTAACTGCGTCATAGGTAATTATTCTTTCCTGTTTCAAGTAACTGCATTTGATAATAGATATTTTCTCTATAGCAGTGTGAAGAAAAAATCTGTGCCCATATACTAATACTTTTTAGTGTGTGTGTGTGTGTGTGTGTGTGTGTGTGTGTGTGTGTGTGTGTGTGTGTGTGTGTGTGTGTGTGTGTGTGTGTGTGTGTGTGTGTGTGTACGTGTGTGTGTGTGCTTGCGTGTGCTTGTATTTTTATGGGTGTACATAATGGCAAAATGAGATATCTTGGAAATAACTAAGATTTGGTTTCTTAATTAACCGTTTTATTTCAGAACATACAGTCATTGTAACAATCTATACATATGCTTCAGTAGCAATTTTTCATATTTTATTTGTAATAATATGTGTGTGCAGTCCATCGTGCAGTATATACATCCTTTTATAAACGTGTGTCTCATATATATATATATATATATATATATATTATATATATATAATATATATATATATATATATATATATATATATATATATATATATATATATATAATTCGTGAAGTTCTCATTTTTATGAATGAATAAATATTTGTTTTACAAACTTGATTGTATTTTTAATCCCTTTTCGTTTTATTAAGGCTATTATGAATGGCACGATGATACAAAAAAAAAATCATATTAAACAAAATACAGCTGATAGCTAAAGGTATGTTTTGCTCGGTGTGATTATCGCTCAACGATGATCGTTCATGTCTCAACGATGATCGTCAAAAGATTTCCTAGAGCACTAGTTCTTTGTTTTTGGATGGGGCTGTTTTGCTTCGAGCAATGTCATCCAGACAAAAGGATGATAAAGACAGTGTAAGGAAACCAGGGGATATAGTGCCATTAAAGTTATTGCAAACAAATGTTCATGGAGTAGCTTTTAAGACAGTGGAAAGAAATGATAGCCTACACAACTTGTAAGAAAGATATAATAGAAGTTTCAAACACAATATTAAGTGAAGAAATAAACAGCATCACAGTTTTTCCTCAGGGATTTCAAATATTGAGGACTAATAAATATTAAGAGACTGGTGGAGAAAGGGGACTGCTTATAAATAAAAGCTTTCAGGCCTATGTAAGTAAATTTTGCTACTTTAAGAGAGCTGAAGGTGATTAGTCTCTCTCGCATGAATATAGGTTCAGAGAGCATTATATTAGCTGTAGTATATAGCTCACCAAACAGCCAGTGAAGACTAAAAAGTTTTAGGAAAGGTAACATAGATACATTAGAGCTT
>JAXCGZ010006092.1:55000-57500 GCA_037179515.1 Halocaridina rubra
ATTCCAAGATATTTTCTTACCCTTACTTGCAGCTTCTTAATAAGTCTCCCATGAGGGACCCTGTCAAATGCCTTCTGAAAAGCTAAGAATATCCAATCCGCCCAGCTCTCTCTTTCCTGTAAGATCTGGTTTAATTCACCATAAAATTCTATCTTATTGTTGATATGCCTTCTCTGAAGCCATGTTGTCCCACTGACAAAAATTTAAGGATTCCAAGTGAGAAGAGATATATTTTCTCAAAAATTTCTCCATAACTTTGCAAACTATGCATATGTGTGTAATTACCTAATTGTGCTTACGGGAAAGAGTCCTACGTTCGTAACTCATCGTCTCCTGGTCGGCTCCATTTTGTACTCAGTAATGTTTATCATATTTGTCCTTAAAACTATAAAAAGAGTTAGCATTCATTGCCTCCTCGCATAGCGTATTCCAATTATCAACTACTCTTACACTAAAAAAAAAAAAAAGTACTTCCTTACATCCTGCGCAGTTCTTGAATAAACCATATTAAAATATGTATATATATATATATATATATATATATATATATATATATATATATATATATATATATATATATATATATATATATATATATATATATATATATATATATATATATATATATATATATATATATATATATATATATATATATATATATATATATATATAAATATATATATATATATATATATATATATATATATATATATATATATATATATATATATATATATATATATATATATATATATATATATATATATATATATATATATATATATATATATATATACTAAAGTTTATCCTGGCTTTCGTTTTCTTTATATTTTGTTTCTCAGAAAACTAGCAATATAATCTCTGGTAGACTCTCTCTCTCTCTCTCTCTCTCTCTCTCTCTCTCTCTCTCTCTCTCTCTCTCTCTCTCTCTCTCTCTCTCTCTCTCTCTCTCTCTCTCTCTCTCTCTCTCTCTCTCTCTCTCTCTCTCAAACATGATGTGGCAGAAAAAGAGAAAGTGATAATTAGATAATTTATTCCAAGAGGAGGAATAACTCATGAGGACATGAGAATTTCAGTGAGTTACATCACAAAGCAGAAAATTTCAAGAACTGTTTTGCAAATATTGGTAAAAATTCGCATTAGGAAGCAACAAAATAATATTAAGTCATTTACCAAGTGTATTTATTATTATAATTCTTCTGCCATTATAAGAACAACAAAATATTTTAAACTAGATCCAATAATTTTAAACCAAAACAAATCTAAGAAAGTCAGGTTCTTATGGACTAGTTGGGGTGCCTCTCCAATTTCCTAAAGATGCACTCCCTTTGATTGTGCTTTATATTATACTAATTATAAACTCCTCCATCATCACTAGCAGGTTTTCTTAATCTTAAATAAAAAATAAAGCATGAATTCCTTTACATAAAAAGGGTAATAGAGAAGATGTGACAAATTATCGTCCCATTTCCCTACCGAAGCATTATGTATAAAATATCAGAGGAAATTGATTCAAACCAGCTGAAGTTGTTTTTGTAAACAAACAGACTATTAACTGAAAACCAGCATAGATTCCGAACAAATCTATAAACAGAACTTGCACTCCTTAAAAAAATATATAAAATTTACAAAAATATATATAATAAACTCTTTCTACTTCTGTAATCGGATTTATCAAAAGCTATTGATGGTATGAACCATGAAATTCTTAATAATAAGTGTATCAAATTAAGTAGAGATCCGAACTGGTTTAGTGAATAAGTATTTAATGGCAGACATTGAGCAGTCCGTCCGGATATCATCTGTACTCCAAGAAATATATCGTTCGGTGTTCCCCAGGCGTCAGTCCTCGGTCCAGTCCTTTACTCTATTTATGTAAATGATCTTACAAGTCACCGTGGCTCAAGCGGTAGCGTCCGCGACTTTGAGGGGTCAGGTCGAGGGTTCGCTCCCCGTCACGGTCTGAGGTTAGCAAGGGCATGCACTCAGGGTAAAGATTACATCTGCCAAAACAAGCCCCTCGCAAGAAGGCAACTGTCCTAGCCCTAGCCCTTGGTAGAAAAGGGTGTCCGTGACGTAAAACCGAAACAACAACAACAACAACAACAACATGTAAATGATCTTACATATTTTATACCCAATTGTTTAGTAGTACAATATGCAGATGAAACTCAGCTACTCCTTATTGATAATATTAATAATATATTAGAGCTAATATTAAGAGCAGAAATTACTTTGTCGAAAGTTAAAACCTATTTTCAAAAGCTTGGCAGCTAGTTATAGAAAACAAGACAATGAATGTTTATTGGCTTAAGGTATTTCATAGAACATATTACTGAAAATGCTAAAACAAATTTTGGAGGCAATATCATCACACTTTATAGAACTGTCAATAGACTGATCATTCAATTTGATCATTACATAGTGTTTGATTCCGTATAGACGAAATCTGAGAAAGGGTAAAAGGAACTCTGTTGTATTTATCACACATAAAAGA
>JAXCGZ010006092.1:62500-69540 GCA_037179515.1 Halocaridina rubra
TATCACAATATTTTATTTTAAGGAGAACTAGCATAATAAAGTGCACGTGCTATTTGTGAATAAACGCTATTTGCATAAAATATCTCCAGGCTTAACTTGTGATTTTGGGAAATTGTTGCTTACCTCTATTTCTATGCATGTATCAGTAAACGTCTTGAGAGATGAATTTCTAAAGAGATAACCTCTGCAACCATTAGCTTTACCCCTTCTTTCTGTTAACTGCTTTCCAGCTATCTTTCTGACCGTTTAATAGCTGAGGTTGTTGACGGGGCAACTTTTAGCTCATTCTTAGTTACCATATATGTTCCACAGGGCTCTGTTCCATCACCTACTCTTTTTCTTCTCTTCTTCAACGATATTCTCCTGTCCCCATCTTCCATTTTTTCTCAACGCCTTTGCCGACGATTTCTCCTCTACTTTCTATTCACAACTTTCATCTGATACTCGCAATCAGTCTCGTATCACTCTTTATTCAACTCTCAACTCCGATTACAGAGTATCTAAGTGGGGCACCCATATTTTGTTAAAATTAATACCTATAAGACATTGTTTCTGGGTATCTCTTTATAGCTCTATCGTTTTCTATTGTTCACCATTCACTTATATCTGTCTTAGCATTAGCATTCTATTTTTTTCTTCGTCTCAATGTTTTGGTGATCGGGCACGATAAGGGCAAGTTTCTTTGCTCTCCAGGTGTCACACTCAAAAGAAAAGTTAATATATATATATATATATATATATATATATATATATATATATATATATATATATATATATATATATATATATATATATATATATATATATTGTGCTTTTGCTTTTTTTTTGTGTCACATATTTTCAATTCGAAAAGGGGTGGACAAAGAGGGGTGAAGCTTGAGGCTTAAGGATTGATGCCCTTCGTAAAGCCACAAGGAGGAATAAGTAGAACCAGCCTTGGTCAGGTTTCCCAGTCCCCAGTTCATGCGCTCTCCCACTGAGCCACCACGGCCCAAAGCGAAAGTAGTTCTATACAAATGCAAAAATATTTAATCATGCATATGTGTCTGTTCGTCTATATAGCTATAAGCTTATCATGTTTTGATATTGATTGTTAGAATTGGCACGTATCACTCGCTTTGTTATATCACAGTGACATCAGCCATGCATATGATGACAAATAAAAGACTGCGTTTTGACTACGCGAATGAAATAGTTATTTTGTAGATCTTGTCGAAATATTTTGTTGAAATGAGTTTTGGTATTATTCCTGCTCCGATACTTTACACTCGAATAATGAAATTTTCCAGACGTCTTTTTTTATATTATGCTTTTTTTTCTGTTTCATTCTGTCCAGTATAATTTTTGAATGTCGTAACATATGCTGATTGCTGAAGTGCTTAAAATTTTGTAGAGAAAGTGTATTAGTAAGAAAATGATCCAGTCTCTAAATAATTATTCATGAATTAATTTTTAATGCAGAAAAAATGCTTTAAATTACACTATTAAGTATAAACAAGCTCTTTGTGTACTGATTTTTTAAATAGGTTAGAGAGGATTCAAGAACATTTCTACTTACTACGTTATTAGATTTAAGGATTACAGAAAAATTATGCTAATTAATTTGGTGATTACAATTACTAAAATGTACACACAGCTTTTGTTTCAAACTAGCGGTAATTGATAGCTTAACCATACATCTGTCCTTCCATGGAATTTTCCTTTGATATCAGGTATTGTCTATATACTGAATCTTTCTCTTTTTATTTAGCTCTGGCTGTGATAATGATTTTTAAAAATCGAAAGCACTCGCCAATTAAATTGTTTCCTTTGAGGTCAATATAATCATAATGATTTCTAAAAAGTGTTTCTCTTGGCATAAATAGTCATATATATATATATATATATATATATATATATATATATATATATATATATATATATATATATATATATATATATATATATATATATATATATATATATGTATGTATATATATATATATATATATATATATATATATATATATATATATATATATATATATATGATATGTATGTATATATATATATATATATATATATATATATATATATATATATATATATATATATATATATATATATATATATATATATATTACGAGTCAAGTCTGGATACTATAGTTGAAGGATTTTTAAACTTGAATAGGACTGTCCAGGACAATTCGATGTTAACTCTTCCTTCAGTTACGGCTATTTTTTATGCCTACATCAACACTGAATATTCTTGGATCTTCATTACACACCTCTTATTACCCCTTCACTTCTGACAAGTCATTACACACTCTCCATCTCTGTTATTTTTTACTTAATGTATTCTTCGTGCCCAGGCTCGATGGGGGCTGTTTTCTTTTATTTTATATTTTTGGCCCGTCCTGGTGTCACAATCATAAAAAAAAATACAATCCTTATCTTAATTCGTCCTTAGTAAATCTATTTATTTTCTTAAGACACCATTCCCACGTAATACTATAATTAATTAATTCAGGTTTATAATTTCTCTGTTTTATTTTTTGCAGGATCCAGTGGCTGCAAGTCCTTGGACCGGGGCTAGAAATGGGTCTTTCGTGGCTCCCGTTTGTCCTCAAAATAGCAGAGCTGTTAATGTTACTGTCATAGGTGAAGAGGACTGCTTATATCTCAATGTCTTCACTAAAGATGTAAGTTCTCTGACAGACATTGCTTTTGGCTCTTACTCAAGAATGTTCCGGTTTTACGTCACGGACTCCCTTATCAACCAAGGGCTAGGACGGTTGCCTTCTTGCAAAGGACTTGTTTTGGCAGATGTAATCCTTACGCTGAGTGCATGCCTTTGCTAACCTCAGACCGTGGCGGGGCGCGAACCCTCGACCTGACGCCTCAGAGTCGGAGACGCTACCGACTGAGCCTCTTCAGTCATTTTTATCTACGTAAATGATGTTTTATCTCCATGTCATAGGGAAGCTATTTTATCCATCCTTAGCTTACCTTCCTCCACCCCTTAGCTTTTCTTCCTCTAATGCGTCATATATAAGAGTTAGACTCTAATAGACTAGATCTAAATTACTGAATTATGACTCATATATACGAGTTAAATTATACTTGATAAAATCAAGCAATGGGTGCTACATTACTTTCCAATATTAAAAAAATATATATTTCCTCAAAGGTCACATTGTTTTCTCGTGGTGCAGATATATATTTTTTTTTTATGGAAAAGGAAGGAATTTGCATTGTTATAATCATTACAACTTTCTTGTTATTATATTGAGCAAATTGATATAGCTTATACATGCAAAAAGGAAAATATTTTTTTCTATCAGTAAGGAAGAGCATTTACATTATAAGATGGTTTATTCCCAGTGTTGCAACAATGATACGCACTGAAGCTTACATAAATGAAACAGCATGAAAAATATTGATCAAGATGCGTATAATTGATAAAACTTGCTTTAATAAATTATTACTTAATAGGAGTTAAAGGTGAAAAAGTTTATAGATAATTCCCCATTAACAGTATAAACCTTATTTTTTTTCCTTTTCAGCCTGACAATCAGGGTATGCCAGTGATGGTATACATCCACGGAGGAGGATTTCAAGATGGAGGAATGGCTATATATCCCGCAGAGCCCCTGGTCACAAAAGATGTTGTCCTGGTTACTATACAGTATAGACTGGGCACTTTAGGTAAGTTTGTTGCATAACTCTTCTCGCCATACTCCTGGAAGACCTAAAACTGTCAGTCTGAGGGTCCACTGTTCATGGACCGTCTTTCTGTTTCGTTTCCTGAGTAATAGTATTATCCACAGGTTATTTCTTAGGCCTATGGTGGGATCTTGATTTGATTCACAACTCCTTATTCTTTATAGTCAAAGTAGCTCTCAACGGAGAGCTCCCCTCATCCGCCACCCGAGGGACGTGCCCAGTAGGTGTTTTCTCCCCTTCCCACAGGTGCTTCATAAGTCAATCGGACTTTACAGTGGTATGGATTATAAGCCTATTCTGATGCGAAATTTTTATAACTGCAGATAAATACCATCACCAGGCATTATAAGAAATGTTGTAGAAGTTGGCGGTATCTACAATGCATCAACGACACTTTAGCTAAATGTGATCTTTCCCCAGCAATTCTTGTAGAAGATATCAACCCTGTCTTCTCAGTCCTATGTTAACTCTAGGTAACTCATTTTTATTCTCTTTTCCATCCATCCTCTAACTCGTATTTCAAAATTTCTTGTATTCCTTTTATTTTGTTTCCTCCATGTTACATAAACATCCTTCAAAGCACTAGAAAGCCATTTAAGACTTCTCATGCTGTTAATATACATCCCTGCCTTTATGTCCATTTGCATGTGTGTATCTGAGAGTGTTTGTATGTGTTTCACTCTCTTCTTGTATGTTATTTTAGCCATATTCTTATCAAAATATTAAAACTTTCTCTAAATTTATCATTCACCATAAATTTTGTAGCTTATATGTTTGAGGATTGTAACAATAGATTCAGAGATCTATTGTATTTCAATATGAACTGTAATATAGGATAACTTTGACTAATTAGCATTACTGTGACCAAGTTAAAATGCTCTAAAAATCAAGATAAACAATACATGTTTTATATAGATGTCTATCAGTTAGTTCAGCAGCAAAAAGGGTAAAGTATGATCTTTCTCTGGTGAGCTCATTCACTAAGTTTATTTTCTGTCGCATCGATTGTAAAAGGAAGTGAATATTAAATTACAAAGCTTAAATCTCTATAATTTTTTTGTAATTTCAGGATTCTTATCAACAGAAGATTCAGTAATACCTGGCAATTTAGGTCTAAAAGACCAAACTCTTGCTCTGCAGTGGGTTCAGAAAAATATTCAGAAATTTGGAGGAGATCCTCAAAGGGTTACTTTGTTTGGACTTAGTGCTGGAGCAGGAGCGACCCATTTTCAAGTTCTGTCCCCATTAGCGAAAGGTAAGCTACATGGTGTAAAGAACAAAACTCTAACCATTAATTTGATTGTTTGGTCATGATAATAGACTCCAGGGACCCCTAACAAACGCCAAGGACCTTTAGGATTCTCCGTATTTGATTTGTTTTTAGAATAAACTTCTTCTTCAGACCTTTCTTTTCGTAAATAGTAAATTACCCCTTTGCTAATAACATGACTACACCCTCGAGAAAAAAAAAACCACACACACGCAAATACAAGTTTTTCACGGTATGACTAATGGTATTATTATCACCGAAAAGGGCAAGTTTATGGTAGATATGAGTACATTTCCATAAAGCCTTTACCAGTCCAAGCACAGTAGAGTAGCTACCATATTGTAAATATACACTCATGGCAAATTCATGCTGCATTAATTTGGAAAAGTTGGAAATAGAATAATTCGAACCGATTAATTAGCTCATTAATGACCTTAATACTCGCATTTTTTTCCCATAAATGTCTTGTTACGCCAGTTTTTAACGAAGATAGATGGCTGATAATCATCTTTTCCAGGACTGTTCCATCGTGCCATTCTTCAGTCTGGTACAGCAATTTGTCCTTGGTCTATAGCCGAAGGTCACCGAGACATAGCTATGAAAATAGGTCATAAATTAAGTTGCAATGGCTTAGATTCATTAACTGACACCGATAAAAGTATGCATCTACTGACTTGTCTTCAAAATGCCTCCATCAATGACCTTGTTAGAGTTCCAGAGGATTTTATCGTAAGTCATAGGTTTATGAAGGTACTCAGTAAAACATAGAGACCAAGGTTTTTTCCATAGTTCACAAATGAAAACATGCTGAGCTTCAAATCTAGAAAAGTTTCCTTCCCTCATGCATGGAATATTATTTTAAGTGCCTCTTTCTGTCAAGAATATCTGTGATAATTAAATAATAATTCATTACTCAGCATGACCACCAGTGCGAATGAGTAGGTGCTGCTTTAGATCCTGAATCTTTGCTCTATTTTTCTCTTGGTATCCTTCCTTCTGAATGTCAGTAAGAACGTTTGGAAACATTCATTTAAGCTGGCAATAAATGTAAATTACTCCAGGATATAAGACCAACAAATATCACTTATTTTGTAGTTTTATTCAATTGAAGAAAATGATTCCTTGAGGATTTTCCTTCCCATAAAAATATACAGAAAACATCTTTCCTATTTCTACAATGCAGGCTATTTACTGTTCACTGAAATCATTTCAAGTGATGAATGACAGACATTATTTTTTTTTTATTAGGTTTTCTTGCATTTGCCAATCGTCATGGCTCCAAGAATAGATGGTATATTTCTCCCAGACCATCCTGCTCGATTGCTGAAGGAAGGAAATTATAACAAAATCAATATGATTTCCGGCATTACCAGAGATGAAACCGGCGCCATCGTCAGAGGTAAGAAAATCATATAAAATTTTATACAGTTTCTTTTATACGCGAAACAGCGTGCGCGTGTGTAGCTTTCTCAAGTAAGAAAATTTGAATAAAGAAATTATATAACTAACTATTCATTGTTAAGGGAACCATAGAGCATACGATATTATTTAATTCGTCGAAATTACTCCATAGTATCTCACTTTAAGTAAATTAATGAGAGTATAACAATTAAATTATATCAATAATAGTAAGCATTGAATCCACACTCATTTTCGTCAATTTAATATTCACAACTTAGTATTCAAAACATCCTATAGAAATAAACTTATGACGAAACGGCCATTCCGTAAACCGATGATTATTGAAAAAAGATATTCACTATTTTGATGTCTGACAGTCTGTTTCAAGTCACAGTAGTGTAACACGCCCATTGTGTTATAGATAAAATGAAGTGTGTGTGTGTGTATATATATATATATATATATATATATATATATATATATATATATATATATATATATATATATATATATATATATATATATATATATATATATATAAAACAGTCATATGGATATTTTAATTATTGATATTATTATTTTTTTTATTATTATTATAGACACTTTACTTTTCCAGATTTTATTTGTGTCCAACCTTGTCTATTAATTTTCACAAGGGTAGGTG